>JAVHZT010000177.1:0-145810 GCA_035079005.1 Fraxinus americana | reverse complement strand
TGCAGCATGTTTGGTGAAAAAAAACACGTGTCTTCTTTTTCATTTTAGCCTCCTATTTTGTCTTCTTCATTGTTTATTGTCCTTACCTTTGTGGCTACAAAATAAAAACACCGTTATCTTGTCCTTTGTGGGTGAGATTGAGGAGCAACCGAGATGAATATATTGGTTGTGGGTTGGAGTCATTTTGATTAGTTGTTCGGTAAAGGAAGGTAACGTGAAGTTGAGTTCGAAAAAATCATCGACTCGACGATCTTGGAGCAAGCTTCCTTTACAATTGGAATCAGAGCTTCAAGGTGGTGGATTTGGCTAAAAAAATTGACCAAAAACCGATCAGAAAATCGTTAGAATCGAAGCAGAAAATAGATCGAAAAGCTTTCCAAAAAAGTGCCAAAAAATCGGACCTGTAATTGCAATTTTCGGCCAATCCAGAGACCGGTAGTGAAACGGAGGCCATATTCGAGACTTACAGGTGAAGGCCCAGTAGGGTGACCGACGCGTAAGGTGGTCGACGGCATGTGGTTGCTCCAGGCTGTTTTCGGCGATGGCATCTGAAGACAAATTGCTCATGGAGGCATGGTGGACCATAAGGTGGTGTTCGATTTCTGTTTTGGGTAAAATTGTGGTTCTAGATAATTTTGCCCCTTTTTTGCATGGGTTGCTGGAAACTTTAGGGCGAATAGTTGATGTGATCCATAATACAAGGGCAAGTCCAAACAAGGACCCATTGATCTTTGAGGAAGAGCCTATGACTAAGTCGTGAGCAAATCGGGTCAAAGAAGCAACAAGACAATTTGTTCAAGCCACGGTGGACGAAACATTGACCACGGCAAGCAAAGGAGCAAGTTTCATGTTGGGTATGGGAGATGAAATGAAGTGGATCAACTTGGTGCAAGCAACAGGCGATGGAGTTGAGTAGCAAAGCTATGCGATCTCATACCATACCTATGCATGCGGTCGAATGCACCCATACCGAACCAAATTAAGGGTAGTTGAAATGGCCTATGCAACTGCGTGTAGTTTCACTATGCGGCCACATAGTACAATTTTTGGACAGATTTTTTCCTAATTTTGTTTAGACTTCTATTTTTGTTCAAACTCTTTTATGTATCTTTTTTATAACTTTTAGGTACAATTCCGTTTTCAACTAGATTTTGTGGGTTCCATATAAATAGAACTTATTCCATACATTGAAACACACACAATTTGAGAGATATTATTGCGAGGCATATTGTTTTCTTATCTTTTTCATTGAATTAATTTTAAACTTATCAAAAATTAAATTCTTGTGACGTTCTACAATTTAAGTATGGTTCATAAATTTTGTGATCGTGTGCTCAAGATATTGTCAGTGATTGTCCTTTGTTCTTTAGTTCAATAATTTATTGGTTCGAGTTTTTCAAATGTTGATTCTTGACTTTCTTGTGTTTGTTCTAATTTGTCGTGGGTTCCGTAACTACTATTGTTACATATGTTCGCATCAATAATGGTGGCTCTAAAATGGTAAATTCGCATTTCTCTTTATTTACTTACTCGAATTGGTTCGCTCTGGTATATTAGCTTATCTTATTTAAATTTCAACATTAGCGAGTCATCATGTGAGGTGACAATATGATTGTGGTTACCTGTGAGGTACCAATTACTTGTGCTAGAATAGGGATGGCAAAGGGGCGGGTATGGGTCGGGGCATTCTTCCCCACCTCCGCCCCACCTGATAATTTTTCGCCCCATACCCGTTTAAGTCGGGGACGGGTAGGGGGCGGGTCGAGGATGGTGCGGGGCGGGTCAATGTCTTTGCCCCGTTTACCTTTTCTTCATTATTTTTTAATAAAAATCTAGATAAAATATTGTTTTTATATCATTTCTATAAAATGACATAGCTTTCCACTATCAGAAGCAACTCCTTTTATATAATAAATCATGAATTTCATTTATTCAGAATAAAAGGAAGATATTCCTTCAAAGTTAACATAGTGTTTTTATCAATCATACTTAGACATAAAAAACTTCCAATGGCTAAAGAAAATAGGGAAAATTCCCTCCAACAACAAAAAAAATACGGTAAACTTCAATTAACATATAAAAGCATTGTAACTTATGTCATGTAGTCTTTGCACATGTGAATAATATTTTTAACAAGGCATTGTATGAAACTCAAAAAGTAACATTCAGATATTAGACACTAATTCTGATAAAATAGAAGTCTTTTCTTAAACGAAGAAATACTTAAAAGTAAACATAGAGCTCGAGAAACTTCAATAGCCAGTTTACAAACGGCTAAACTTGGAGTTGCACACATAATGCAATACTTCATGTTGTAGATCTTCAAGTGCTGGCATCTTTTTCTAGAATGTCTATATCGGGCTCTTTAAAAATATCATTCTGTAAAAATATTTATTAGTTAGACAAATGATGTATTTAATTTATTATTCAAATCCACTTGAAGAAAAATAAATTTACCTCATCTTCAATATCTGTGTCACTTAACATTGTACAACGTACAGAGTATGATGTAGGTGATGAATGTTCTACCAAAAAAATAAAACTAGTTAGCAATAAAAAAAACAAAAATAACAATTATGAGATATAGATAATTGTATTTCTCGTACCATGAATGTCAGCCCATAACCAATCTCGAGCACACATCAAAGCCTCCAAAGTTTTATGGTGAAGTCTATTTCTATGTGGGCTAATAAATCTACCGCTAGTACTGAATGCAGACTCTGATGCCACTGTAGATACTGGGATGGCTAAAATATCTCTTGCAACTTTTTGTAAAGAATGATATTTTATTGAATTTGCATTCCACCATGCCAATATATCAAAATCATTTGATCTAGGCAATAGAGGCTCATCCAAGAAAATATCAAGCTTGATTTCGTACTATCAGTACTAGTGGTATTAGAAACAAATAAATCAAATTGTGTCAACCGATCTTTTTTACTTGCATTAGTAGATATCTCAATTTGGTTTGAAAACTGAGTCACATTTCCCCTTGATCCATGTCTTGTTTTGTACTCATTTAGCAGCTTGTGACAAAATTTTCTAACATTTTCAATTTCAAAACACGAGACTTCATTTCCATAAATCATTGGAAAATAATATTCAACCAACTTCATTTTAAATCGTGGATCCAACACGCTAGCTACGGCCAAAATCCCATGAATTTCGCTCCAATATTTTTCAAACTTGTCGATCATACTTGAAGCCATCATTCTGATTTCATCATAGGAGATTTCATCCAATCGTAAATTGACAATTTTATCTCACAAATATTAGAAAAATAAAGATTGGATGTTGGATATTTAGTCCCAGAAAATAGTTCAGTCACTTCAAAAAACACCTCCAACCTTTCACATATCTCTTTCGCCAAATTCCAATCTACATCACTAGGCAAACATCTATATTGTGATTCACGTTGCTTTAGTCGAGGAAAGACATCCTTATACTGTAAAGCACTATAAAGCATTAAGTATGTAGAATTCCACCTAGTTTTGCAATCAAGTGTTAATTTTTTTGAACAAGAGATTTTCAACTGGCGAGCAGAACTTTCAAACTTTTCTACTCTTTTTGGAGTTGTTGTCCAATATGCAACACTGTCACGAATTCTCTCAATGCTCAAGTTAATGATCTCCAAACCATCTTTAACTATCAAGTTCAATATGTGTGCACAACAACGCATATGAAAAAATTCACCATTTAACAAAAGTGAACTACCAGAAAGCTTATCTAAAAGAATATTGATCATGGCATCATTTGTAGTACAATTATCGATGGTCAATGTAGATAACTTACGATCGATATTCCAATCCAATAAACAGTCCATCAACAATATACTCAATACATTAGAAGTGTGTGGACATGGTACGTATATGAACCTATATTTAAAATAAAAACAACAGAGGACAAAAATCAATTTAAATAGTACATGAAAATAAGTTAAATTAATTTATACAAGATCAAAGTACCTCAGAATTCGACTTTGAAGTCTCCAAGCATCATCTATAAAATGTGCGGTGATGGCCATGAATCCTTTCTTTTGATTAGAAGTCCACATGTCCATAATGATTGCAATTTTGCTATTGTTCCTCTCCAAAAGACTCATTACTTTCAATTTCTCGTAATCATAGATTTTCAAAATATCATTCTTTATAGTGTTACGAGAAACGTTCTTAAATAATGGTTGCAAAACATTCGTGAATTTTCTAAATCCAATGTGTTCAACCATTGAAAGAGGATACTCATGCAAGATTATCATACTTCCAAGTTCCTTTCGAGCATTCTCTTGATCAAAGGAGTAAGTACCCATTGAAACCCTTCCATATGCGTCCATTATTGGATTCAATATTGTCTGCTTAATGTCTTTTTGATTTCGACGAGGACATCTTTTCATATGTTCATGCAAATGTTTTGTCCCATTCTTGCTTGTTGCTCCTAATTTTTTTTGACAATAGTTACAAATTGCCTTGTCTTCTCCCTTGATAAACTTTTTTTTGAAATGGTTCCACACGATTGAAGTCAATTTCCTTTTCTTACCTTGTCGGCTATCCCCCTCCTCATCACACAAGTCTATTGGATCTTGTTGTGTGTTTACCTGACTAGGTAAGTCGTCATGGGATGGACTATCACTTAATAGTAGTGGAGTACTTTCAATGCTTGGTACTGGTGTACAATGCTGTAATCTAGACATTTGAAATGAATACAATCAGCTATCAAAAACTATAATAACTTGATTTTACAATCAACTATTAAAAACTATAATTAAAATGAATATAATCAGCAAAGATTGTGAAGAAATATATAAATGTTCTACCTAACAAATTGTATATTTTAAAATAGTTTACGGTCGACTACAAAAATCCACTTGTTCCACTTTGTTGATTAATTTTCCAATATCCACATGCATGATGGCATGTAGTAGGTTAAAAATACCTAACATTATTATCAATGATATGCAAGTTTCTCTAAAACCATTAAAGTAACAAATATATTTCATGAATAGTATAACCTCCTACTTTTCAACAATGGATATGTTGACAATAAAGAATTGCATTTACCAAATTTGCATGAGAATAAAAAAATCTTACCACAGGTGCATGAGAATAAAGAAGTGATGAGTGCTCTTACCAGAAAGATGGCAATACTTGATAACTGAAGGAAAAGGTGACCAAAATCTCACTACAAGATCAATAAAAAATAGAACAAATAAATAAAGATTCAAGAAGAGGCGAGAGAAGCTAAGGCATATACAAGGGTGGAGGCACCGGTTTCACCCAATTCAATTCAAGTAAAACAATAATTAAAACCAGCCAATTGTTGAACTATATTTTTACCAGTCATTGCAAACTCAATTCAAGTGAAAAAGCAATTGAAGCATCTAAATCACTTCAATTGAAATACAAATAGAACAAACCTTCTGCCATGTAAGTCGTCGTTAGTGGAAGTTGAGAAGAGAAGAATATTGAACAAATTCTAATTTCTAGCACCGCATGTGATTTGTGAATGATGAAATTGAAAAGATTCTCAACCCTCACCGCCTTAGTTATATTCTAAAATCTGTTTGTGTTAAATGGTTCTGGCTGCTTTGGGTTATAACCTATAATGGGTCTTGCCGTCTTGGGAGTTGGGCTTTGGCCTGCCAACTTGTGACTTGTTTGTATCAATAATGAATAATCATTTAAGTAAAGTTTGTTTGGAATTTATGTTTATGAATTTATCCTTGGATTAATCGGGCCGGGGCGGGGCGGGACGGGGCCTTTGTTACCCATCCCCACCCCATCCCCGAGACGGGGCTAATTTCCTTGACCCGTACCCGACCTAAAACTCGATTAAGCGGGTAATCCCCACCCCGTTTAAGGCGGGGCCCCACGGGTATCGGGTTTAACGGGTTTTTTTGCCATCCCTATGCTAGAAGTTTAAGAATTATTTGCCATATTTAAGTGTTTTTTTTATTGCAGTTGATAATTTCTTTTATGCTTTAATTGTCATTTAGTCACCGTGTGAAACTACATTGCTAGAGAATTTCAATTCTTATTGACATACATTCATGTTGCATTGATTATTCTGTTAGAACACTTGGATTTGGCCCGTTGGAACATTCACTTGATCCTGAGATCTCGAGTCTCACGAACCCTGGAATATAGAACGGTTTATACTGCGGTTTAGGATTACTTTGTGTGACTATTTGTGCACTGTGATTGTTCTTTTTTCAAAAAGTCTTCTTATTTCGAAGTTGTAATTTTCAATAGGAAAATGGATTTTTCAATTTGGCAACAAATGTTGAAAGAAATTTTGGTTCAACAAAAAGTTTTAAAAGTCATATTCTGCAAATTTGATACAAGTACAAAAAGAAAAATATGACGAACTTGCTTCCACTTCAATTATTTTACACTTTTCAGACACTGTTTTGAGAAAAGTTGAAAAACTTGATTCTATTAAAGAATTTTGGAAAAGTTGGAGGACTTATATTTGTTTAAGTATAATCCTAATAAGTTGTACTTGTTTGAAAGATTTTTCAATTTTAAAATGGATTATTAAGAAGACCTTGATTACGATCTATATATTTTTAACAAATTTGTTCAAGATATCGTTAATTGTGATAAAATGTATCAAAAACTTATAAGACCATCATTTTGTTGAATGCCTGACTCATATAAAGAGGTTAAGAATGCGATTAAATTTGGTAGGGACACATTAACACCTGAGATTGTTATTGATTCTCTTAGAAGTAAAGAGGTGGAGATTAAGGCTGAGAAAAAAGATAAAAAGAGTGGTGCATTACATATGATGAGGAGTAGAAAAATGTTTAAGTAGATGAATTTAGGTAGAGCTCAAGACAATAGTGATTCAAATAGTAACTTGAGTGATGAAAGTGGTAAAAAAAAGGGCAAGGGATGGGACAAGTCTAGTGGTAAGCGGTGTTACAACTGTAGTAATTCGGACACTTTGTAAGGGATTGTCCTAAGAATAAAGATAAGCAGAAGGGTAAACTGAGAGGTGAGGCAAATGTGGTAATAGGGTCGAGTGATGACCATAATGAGGTTTATTGAGAGTAAACTTAGTTACTATATGTACATCTGTGTGTAATTCTTTCTGCATGCGTGTGATTGCTTAATTTTATTGCATGGTTATATATTACATTTCAATATATTTGATTTGTACATTTGCATAAATTTGAAAGCAATTTGATTATTTGGTGTAATTGTTTGCATGCATAGTGGATTGAGATGTATTAGCAGTAAGGGTACATTGGTGGTATGTACCGAGGATATGGAGTGTGATATTTAGATCACGAGTAGAGATATAATTAAATTTTGAAATCCTTTATTTGTGAAAGACTCTGATCAGGTAGAGTGTGAGAGATACATTTTTATCACTTCTGTTAGGTAGAGACATATTATCCACTTAGATTAGGAGAAGTGATGTGATGATAGAGAATTATCATGTGAACTTAAGATCTATTGTGATTTATTAGTTAGACATAAGTGATAAATCTAGTGAGAATGGTGGGCAATGAGAGGAGATATATATTCTCGAGGTGTGAGCAACACGTAATGAAATAAGTTAAGTGTGGTGAGATCTTTTCATGAGGTCATTTATGCTTTTGCTGTATATATGTTGGCTGTTTGTTGATTAACTTGGTGTTAATATATTATTCTGTGTGAATGTGTTTTCAAAAAGATTTATGTGTTATCTTATGTTATATCTTCATATCATATTTATTTGTTCTTTATTGTTTATTGTTATTATCGTTTCTATTGGGTGTTTTTTATCTTAGTTCTGGTGAGTACATGAAGCAGGTGTGATATGTGTTTCAGGTCTGAAACACGAAGTTGTCGGGTATCAAGGTGGAGATTTGTTTTGATACCCAATGAATCCCGAGTTATGATGTAAATGTTGGATTGAATTTTATAAGCAATGGCCGATGAGTAAAATTGTTATCAACAACCAAGTCCAAAAGCTCGATCCAAAAAAATATAAACTGTTGAAAGTAGCTTAAGAACTTAATGCTACTCAGGGCACACACACACACACACACACACATATATATATGTGTGTGTGTGTGTTATCTTTGCCCTAGCCGTTGTGTATATGATTTGTGAGGAAAAAGAGAAGAAAACATGTATGAAAAGAGAGAATTCGGTAGCCTGTTTGGTGAAAAAAACGTGTGGCTTCTTCTTCGTTTTGGCATTCTCTTTTGTCTTCATTCATTGTTTTTTCTCCTTACCTTCGTGGGTGAGATTGAGGAGCAATCGAGGTGAATATATTGGTTGTGAGTTGGAGCTGTTTTGATTGGTTGTTTGGTAGAGAAAGGTAACGTGAAACTGAGCACGTAAAATCACTGAGTCGAAGATCTTGGAGCGAGCTTCTGCGACACAAAGTCTTTTACAACAACCACAGAAATCCACATGGCCTCTTCTTAGTTCTCAGTTTCTAATATTTTCTTCTCCAGTCGTCTCCCTTTCCCTTCCTCGCATTCCACTGCCCACACTTTTTCGATTTTTTGCTCGCCAGCTCTTTGAAGCTTAAGAGGGTCCTGAGCAGTCGTCGAGCAAAGTTCACCAAATTGATTATTTTATTTGAATCGGTTGAAAATTCTGCTTAAAGTAAACAAATGCATGAGAATCACATAAAAATAAGAGTGAAATCTCCATACCAACACCTGTAATAAAAAACAGTAATTTCTCACAACATAGAATCCATAATAATTTGATAAGCAAGTATTCACAATTTACATTGTGACTCATACTCGAATAATGAAACAAGAAAAATCAAGGTAACATTTCTAAATGTCAATAGTTTATCATTCTCTTCTACTTCATTATCCAAATCACATAATGCTAAAAAAAAAAAAGTAACTTAGAAGCAAGGACCGAAGTAACGAGGTTCAAAGTAATAATAATAAGCAACATATGACTAATTGAAATCGACAAAGCATAGCTAGTCACAAGAAGAAATGATATAAACTAACTTCAAAAGTTTATGGCAACAATAGTAATGTAGAGATGTCAAAATATGAAGAAATGGTTGTCTCGGAAACGAGTCAATAACAACAATAAGACAAAATTGACTAAACATATGCCCGTGACATGTTTTTTGGAGCAATAGATTATACAATCACTTCAAATTAGACACTAAAATTATATATCACGAGTGTGAAAGCCTATATAAATCAATGAGTCTTTCAATGCTATAGGAGTCACTGGTCATAATATGTCTTGTAACAAATCATTCAATCTTCCGGTGAACACTTGTGTTTTAAGGTTTTAAAATATAGACAAATCTAAATGCCTCACTTTTTTGTCTCTTTTTAGCAGGAAAATTTGATTGTATTAAGCTTCTCACCAGATCATTCGTGGTCTTAGGCATGTTGTGCTTCTTTAACCCTTTCCTCCCTCCATATTCAAACCTTGAATCGCTATTGATATAGCCAATGTTCGTAGATCCCAACCTATGGAATCCTGAGGGACTCGAAAGGATATTTCTCATGATTCCATTGCCACCATGCTTAGGCTTCTTCATAGTCCTCGGGACTATCCATATGCTCGAGCTTAGATATTACATAATTACGACATTTTGTGGAGACCATCCTCTGGATATGTCCTCGGGTTATGCGAACTATTCAAAGGCATGATGCCCTCGAGCCTTTCCCTTGACCAAACTCAAGGCTATTTCACTTAACTTGAAAGGATTTCTACTTCTGTGGGATCCTAACCCTATCCAAATACCTCAACCAAGAATCATATACCTAAGAGGACTCTATCCCAGCAATATTACCATTGAAATTAGATTGGCCCCGTAATTATAGTACCAGTCCAACACCCATCTCAAGTAGGACTTTTGAAGATAAGGATATTCAATTGATTTATCCTACTAAGAGTGTATTACCTACCTCTATAAATACAAAGTCTTGGACAATTATTCAAATACGCTTTTACATAATTTTCATCATATAGCTTTTCGCATAAATTCCCTTTCTAACTTAACTCTCAAGTACCGAAAGATTTCGTTTGTGCTCATTCTCAGTCGTCAAGCTCGGAAATCAATAGGTACGATTTTTGGTAGCATTATTAGCGCCATCTGTGGGGAACGCTACCAAAAGTCATGGTTAACACGCGTTCATGACACCTTCCAGCAAGCTCATCCGCTCCTTATAAGCCCCCGATGAAGATCTTCTAGCTCCGTAGGAGGAACCATCAGGAGAACCAATACCCCCACTAGCGGTTGTTGCTCTTGGTGAATTTGAGGAACTCCGTCAACAAGTTTTCATGCTAACTCAGTTGCTGAATCAAAGAAATTTCCATCCAGCACCAGCACCACATGATGGTTTTATGACAGATGCTCGAGCTCGGGCTCTACGTCCCGTTCCTGGCAACGATGATGCCGAACCTCAGCCATACCTCACATGACCTTGGGCTCGAGATCAGTTACTATGGTGAACTTTCCAGGATCATTCAGGACGGGATTGCAGCTGGTATGCTTCAGAATACTCAGGGGCCAACAGGCTTCACCCCTAACACCCTACATAAAAGAATATGATGGAACTACAAATATGATCAACCATCTCAATGTATACACCGACGTCATGAATTTGCAAGTTGTACTAGATCCGTTGGCCTACAAATCTTTCCCACAAACTTTGACTAACGCTACCAGCGATTGATTCTCTACCCTGGAGCCCAATTTCATTGCTTCATTCTCCAATTTGGCCGACAAGTTTTCTGCCTTCTTTGCAAGTAGCAAACGCATCAGAAAAACGGTCTCTTCCCTCATGTATTTTCGTCAAGGACCGAACGAATCCCTACGTAATTTCATGACGAGGTTCAATAAAGAAAGACTTCAGTTACCCGACCTACATATCACAACAGCAATCTCCGCCCTCACATATGCTATAAGATGTGAGGCATTCAAAATGACTTTGTCGAAAACCCCCCACTGAAGTCAATAATCGAGCTCCTCACCTGAGCTAAAAAAATATATTAATATGGAAGAGATGTTGAATCTGAGGAAAAATCCTCATCCGACCTCGGATAAGCCCGAATACAAAAGACAACATGATTTTAATACCCAACCAGAAATTTCTAGAAATAAGCAAAGACAAGAGACGTCGTCGACGTCATTCACCCGGCTGAACACGAAAGGTCTAACATTCTGATGGAGATCAAGGATATGAAAGAGCAATTATTGTGATTATCATCAGGACCATGGGCATACCACGGAAAATTGCAACGCCCTACAATGGAGATTGAGGCACTAATCAAAAAAGGATTCCTAAGTGCTTATGTTAGTCATGACAAACGCCCAAAGAATAATCGTGATAAGGGAAAAGTTCCCAAAGGAAGAATGAATGACCAGCCCACTATAAGAATCATTAACATTATCATCATGGGTATAGCGTCAGGAGGAGACTCGAATAGTGGGCGTAAACAGTATGCTCGACAATACACCCCAACATCAAGGCAAGTTCATCACAACCTTGATGACATCACATTTGGGTCACAGGACTTGGAAGGTATCTTATCTCCTCATGATGATGCCTTAGTCGTGAAACTATCATAGTTAATTTTGAAATGAAGAGGATTTTGATCGATAATGGAAGTGCAACCAACATATTGTCTTATGAGTCCTTTACTAGGACGGGAATCTCGGCCAAACAGCTCAGGACAGTCAAAACCCACTTTCAGTGGTTTGGAGGCGGAACAATCATCCCAGAGGATGTCGTCAATCGTCCTCTCACCTTGGGCTCAGATAAGAAGCAAGTGACAGAAATCAAAACTTTCCAAGTAGTTCGTGCTTCGATAGCTTCAACATCATTCTTGGGAGGTCTTTGCTCAACAAGATCAAAGCTATTATCTCCACTTTCCAACTTACTATGAAATTTCGTACAAGTAATGGTATAGGGATTGTGCGTGGAGACCAGTCAGCCACTAGACAGTTCTATATAACTAGTGTTCGGGGTATAAGCACTAACGTCATGCAAATATCAGCATCCGAGCCCGAGCTCAAGCAGTTGGAAGATTTTTCCCTGTGGAAAAATTGGTAGAGGTCAAGCTCGAGCACGATAAAAAAATGACAGTCAATCAGGATCTTGACGTCACTCTCATGGCTGAACTTATAAGCTGTCTATCTCGCAATATTGATGTGTTCGCCTGGAAGGTTGAGGATATGCTTAAAATAGACCCGTGGGTAGCAATTCACAAACTCAACATTAGCCCAGGTTCTAAGCCAATTAAGCATAGGAAGAGACCTTGATGACGATTTATATTAAAATATTTTTTTTTATGCTTTGAAATGAGGAAAAAATATTATTTGCACTTTTTATTAATTTATTTTTTAAAATATATGGTGGTTAGGTATATAAGTGTTATAATGAGCAAAGATTAACAACCTTAAATACAATTAAGAGGTGGTGCAAGAAATAAAAAATGTGGTGTGAATATAATTATCGAAAAAAATAATAATAATAAGATTTTTTTAGTTCAAACGTTTAATGAACATTTTGTTCTTGTATTTGGAAAAATAAAAAAACATTGAACAAAAATGGTTAAATTTAATACTGGAAATTAAATTGCATAAAAAAAAACAGTGTAATATGATGTTCGACACACATGTTAGATTACTGAACTCTAATTTTTCAAATATCGACATCATTAATGAAATTTTTTATTAATTAAAAATTATATTTATATATCATAATTTTCAGATGAACCTTTATTTATGTTATTAGTCACCACACTGAACCGCAATGTCTTAAGAATAGACGCACCCTTGGGATATAGTATTCATAATTTTATTGAATGTTTAGACAATGTATAATTTTTCATAAATCACATTAAAATGTGCTATCTATTATTTAAATTATAAAACAATGAATAATTTTATTTATTTTAAATGATCTTTCACAATTCAGGGAGACGAACTACTAATTTTCAAATATAAAATATACGTCCTCGTTATTAAAGTTCATTTAACATATAGCCCATGTTTGAGTTCCATTAAAATTAGTTTTTGGAGAAAAATGTATTTTGAAATAGTGATTTTTTGAAGAATGTATAGTTAAAAAATAAGGAAAAAATTCGGATTTACGTATAATATTATTTTATAAAAAATGAATGGTTAAAAAGAAGAAAAAGTAAAATATATTTTTGGAAGAAACTGGTCATATATTATTCACGCGAGTTTGATTATATTGTAAGCTTCAAAAGTGAAATAAGTTACATTACGAATTTTTCATACATTGGACGGACCTAATTCTCAGTCCATTATGCAATCAGCAGTATGTTTATTTATTTTTAATTCAACTTCCCATCAGCTGAAAGTTGAATATGTAATATAGGGAACTTTCTTTCTACTGTCTAAGATAAAAATAATTATAGAATATTCCTTGTAGCCATATGAAAATCAAAACATCATATGACACGTTTATTACACCCGAAAATCAAATAATCATTTCTTTAGTTTCCTTCTTGATTAAGCAAAACCATCATTTCTTTAGTTAATAATCATTTTTTATTTCTTTTCCAAGTTAGGGGGTAGAGAATTGATTAAACAATCTAACTATGTGTTATTCTGAGGTGAAAACTTTTTATACGTTGATTTTAATAGTATTTTAAACAATCAATTACACGGATTTTGACCATCATACAGTGTCAACCTTAATGTACACTTTGAATGTACAACTGACATAATTGATTAAATAATACTGACATGATCATGTGATCTAATTATTTTGAATATTTAACGTAACAATTAATGGATCAAATCGTGAAAAAAGATTCATAATATTTTTTCTTTTATATTTGACCTGAGATTCAATTTTGGAATTTTCCGCAATAATAATGTTTTTTTTATCACTATATGAAGGATTGACAGATTTGAGATAATACTTACAGATGACTAATTACTCCACTACCATGAATAATTATGATTTGATTAGAGATTTTGGTTGTATTCAAATTCCAAAAGTAATGATTTAAATTTTTCTACTTATGCGATAATTAGTGTATTTGTTGGAATATTTAGTCGACACGAGGACAGCCAAGGTATTCTAGAAGTATGCATTTTAACTGAAATCGATTTGATTCCAAAATTTAAAAAAATGGGAACCGAAATTGAGAACTAACCTGGTCTATGTAGATTCTTGATTCTTGAATCGGAACAAAGAGTACTCGACTTTGAAACCGAATTTGTCATTTTTATAAGTTTTATTTTTTCAATGACCTAATCCAACAAGTATCGTGGTTGCAAGGTCCAACAAATAGCTAGTTTGCAAATCTCAAGTAGTGATACCCTAATCAATCATATTCTTTCTTTGAATAATTGAATCATAACAATTTCATTCATAGCTACTCACTTTATGTGTTGTGCGCCCTATAAACCTTCCTTGAGGTACCGTACACAGAGTCACGCCGAAATTGAATGATATTATGCTAGAGATTGAATGATTAGTAGCATATTCGTATAAAATTTATCTTCACCCCCCCCCCCCCCCCCCCCGAGTACGATAAAAAATTCTCACCGCTGATTTGACAACAATGAGAAGTTTTTATCATATCTACTGAGAGCAAGAGATTAGGCTGCATATTCGTAATGGATTAAGAAAGTGTCGAAATATGTATTTGGTGAAATATTTTACTTATTTTAACTCTGCCACATATTGAAAAGACAATTTGTATTGTATGTTCACCATTTTTCAAAAAAAAAAGTTATGGGTAGAATCAAACTCAAATCGGAACTATCGGTTTGAGTTTAGATTTGGTTTCAATAATTACATAGACCCGAATAATTTCATTTATTAAATACTCGAAGTGTAATGGGTAGTTCCAAGTATTGAAATATTCGAATCGATCCACATAACGTCCAGGCCTAAAGAAAAGTAACAGCATCACATGTAGTGCCTAATGGATCATGCAAATAATGAGTTTGTAGCTTAACATTCTTCACGTTTTTCCTTATTCCCTATTTGATTAGTTAAAAATCAAGTTTTTAGTGAGTTTTGATAAAATTTGATGATGTATGGTTGAAATTTGATAAAAGATGTAGATCTCAATAAAATTTGTGATTGAAAATAAATTTTGAAAAATGTGAGTCAAGCATGGATCTGCCTTTTTACTAATGACACATATCTTTAAACTTTTTTCCTTTTAAAAAACATTGTTAATTATTTGATGAAGAAGTAAAATGTAAAAAAGAAATGCAACCACAATTAAAAAACTATATTATACAATTCATTTTAAAGTTCAATAATAAAAATGCATATTTATATTTTTACACAGTCAATTTCAAGATGGACAAAAACTAGGGCTAGACATGGTCCGAAGAATCGAACCGAACCAAAATTTTCGAGTACTTAATAAATAGAACTGTCGGGTCCAAATATAATTTTGGAATCATTCGGGTTCGATTCCATGCGGTTCGGTTCTATTCGGTTCGGTTCCGTACCATAATTAAATTTTTTAATAGATTTCTAATTGTCAATGATCGGTAGTCGTGATTGGAGGTCGTGACTTCGATGGGCATTGGAGAGGGGAAGTTGGACTCGGCAGTCGGCTGTTTCAATTTGGGCATGTAGATGTATGTTTTCAATTTATCAAATTATTTGGGGTCAATGACTCAGTGGTTATCGAATGAAAATGTGAAATTAGAAAGATAAAGATAAAAATTTAAAAAGGTATAGATCTTGGGTTAAGAATGAAATTAATAATAGGATCAAAAAATTGAATTTAGAAATTGGGTTGGGCTAAGCTAGCTAGCCATGGATTTGGCTTGAGAGTTAGAACATTAATCACTAAATTAGTTAATTTGCTAATTTATTTAGAAAAAATAAAAAAAAATAATTAATTCAATATAAAAAATTAAAAAATATATTTAAATTCGGTTCTTCGATTTTGGATCTAGAATCGAGAACCGAACCCGTTGGTTCTCGATTCAGATACCCGTTCGGGTATTTAACTTATGGAGAACCGCTTGGTTCGATTCCGTTCGAGAGTTTTGTCCAACCCTAACAAAAATTGAATTGCACCTAATTGATCATAGCATAAAACTTTTACTCTCTATTTTTTTGGAGGATCATCAAAATTGGAGTATTGGATGGGTGACCGTTCGCTAGTTGGGTTAGTCGGCTTAGTTCGTTTCTCTGTGAGCTTCACAAACTGGTTCATAAGTAGGCTAGTAGACTTTTATATTATATTTAATTTTTTTTATATTTTTAAAATTATGTTTAAGAAAAAAAAATCGAAAAGGTTACGAAACTTCACTGACTCGTTATAGGTAGGGCCCATGGATCGATTAGCACGTGGCCCCTTGGTCAACGAGCCGAGCCTTCAAGCCCAGCTCATCTAATGAGGTATGTTGTTCTATTCAGACCGATTCATTAAATTTAAATATATATTTTTTTTATTTATTCTTTAAAGCTATATTATATTAATAATACTGAATATTAAATTTATTCTTTATACATATAATTATCATTATTATTTATTTAATTAAGGTCTTAAATTTTTATTCTTTTTAAAATATATTTTTTATTATGTGGGAGGAAATGGAAGGAGAAGGGGAATTGTAATAACCACCATCTTGTATGTGATAATTTCACAATATTGCACTAGATCCACATAAGTTCCATTTTAAATGAAAGTCTTCAAAAGTCTTTTGAATTCTACAAAAGTCTATAAAAGTATTAAAATGAAAGTCTATAAAAATCTACAAAACACTTCCACTAATTCCATACAATTCTCTAAAAAATTCAAGAAATCCACAGAAATCATCACTTAAAAAAATTTCATCGAAATCTTTTAAAGTCTCGATTGAATACACTCCCTAAGGCTTTGATTGATACCTAGAAGAAATAATCAATAGTCACGATTTATGAGATGATGACGAGTGGGCCGGCGTGCAATGTTACATTGGATGAATATTTAGGCTAAATGTTGAGTAGATGGATGAGGTGGATGTTGTGGAGGTAGTGGTGACAAGAAAATCAATGGCTTCATAGTAATGCAGATGAGAAATTAGGTGGTTGTGGACTAGGTGACATGGTTGTGGTGGTAGGCAGGGGCGAATCCAGCATTGCAGTTCAGCTAGGGCGAAGACTGTTGATCGGTGACCGGTGACCGATGACCATTGACAATCAACGATCGTAATAGCCAAAAATATAATTCAATACATATGTAAAATGTATATATATATATATATATATATATATATATATATATATATATATATATATAATTCAATACAACTCAAAATACTAAAAAAAAATATACAACCCTACTCTATAACTGTAAACTCGGACAATAATATAACATAAATTCTCATTTTTCATAATTCATAAATCATAAATCCGCTCGGAATACGGTAACCAAGCTATATATCAATTAGAAAGTGTAAATTAAGTCCACCTATTTTCAGAAACAAATTGTAGAACTCAAAGTAGTCTCAATTATTCAAATTCTCTATCTTTGTGTAAAATGTTGTCTCTTCATCACAGAAAATAAACAGATGTACATTACAAGTGGAATATGAACAACCATTTGTCCATTCATGCAGTTACCCAATACAAAAGTAATCAAAACGCATGTGTTCTGTAAATACTAAGAATGGAATAGGTATAGAAAAGATCACCTCATGGACAACTAATACAAAAATCAGTAGTGCATCCAAATTCTAATTTTCCAATTTCTCAACATAAAACAAAAATCCCACATAGGAAACCCAATTAAAATGGTATTTAAAAAATCCAGTAGAATGACACCAAAATATCGACAAAATTCAAAACAAAATCCAGGAAGCATGGATAGAAGGAGAGAGAAACTTACAGAGAAGATGGAAGTGAAGATTTTAGGTTTGTGATTCACCAGGCTGCAGTTGGCAACTGTTGAGCTTGCTTTGGCAGTTGAACTGCGGGTTGCAACTTGCAAGCAAAACCCATGGATTGGGCCCATTCATTGGGCCTTTTTTTTTTAAAAGGCCTAAACAATAAGAAATGAAAAAAAAAAAAAAAATTTCAGCCCAATGGCCCAACCACCCATTTTTGGCAACAGGCATCTTCTGTTTCATTTCTTCTCGACGGAGAGCGATTTACCTGAGGCTCTCAGCGGATCCAGCACGAGCGACCGCGGGGGCTGGCTAGGTGCGAGTCCGCCCTGGTGGTGGGCTGTGAAGGTGGTGGTGGTGGTAGGTTGTGGATCTGAAGCAGAGGCCACGATTTGGATGATGCCAACTGTGATGGAGTAGGGTGGGGAAGAAGAATAACAACTTATGACCAGTTAATTTGATATTTTATGACCGATAAATAAGTTACTATATATAGAAGGGTCATGCTACATATACCGAACTTTTTTACATATTTCTTTACCTACTACTCACAATATGGGGGTGGGGACCACATCTTGGAATTTTTTTATTCATGCGGGGCCCGCATGCATGTGAAAGGGGGTAAACAATTCGGTAAGGAGGATTATGTACAAATAGATCTCTCCATATATAGAAATGTGTGATTTACGATTAAATTTGTGATTGTGACCTATATTTTGTCTTTATGACTGTAACGTGTATGATTTGTTATTAGTACATAATTGTGACAATAAATTGTTTATTATTGTGTTCTTAACTTTTTAATTAATAAATGAATCATAAAAATTTTATCGTGTCGTCCCCTAATTTTTTAAAGAATTTCATAGGAGTTGAAAGATTACGGTAATGAGGTATTTTTTTCCAATAAAGCTATTTGTACAAAGTTGAGTTATAAAAGTTGGGTTACAAAGTGTGTTGGCAAAATTCAGGCAGTTGATTTCAAATGATTTAAAAATCTATTTTTAAAATAATTGGTGTAGATATTATTTTGTCAACTAACTTTGTAACTCAACTTTGTACATATAACATAACTCATTTTTTTCAATAAAAAAGTTGAAGTGGCCATTTTATTCTATGGGACCTACTTTTTGACTAATGTTCAATTCCCCATTCGTAGATTCTGTACACGCGCATCACCAACACGTGGTACCAGGTACTGCTCTGTTATTTATTCATTCATCTCGAGAAACAGAAGTTTACAAGAATGGAGACACTCACACATTTCTCTTTCTGTACAATACTTTCTCGCTCTATATATCTCCGCCATTCTCTCTGTATAATTAAGTAGAGGGTTTTTGTCGCTACAGTTCTATTTATTTAACACTTGATAGACCGTTTTCTTGATTTCTCAATATTATCCGGCAAGGTCGCCGGCCTCCGGCATGGAACTCCGGTGGCTTCCGAAACCCACCATACCTTCGACTCGATTTCCTAGCTAAGCTTACCCAAAAAACAGTTTAGCATCAAATTGGTGAATTAACCAAACTCTTGCCAAACTCATTAACAATCACTGACCCATAAAAAGCAGAGCTCTTGACTTTTATCAATAAGATTATAGCTTGTTGCTGAAATTCAGAGACCCATTTGCGGGGAATCTAAGTCTGTTTTCGATGTCTAGTGCTAATGCAAACTCAATGGACGGGTCCGAAGATGTGGGGGTGAAGGCGGTGAACAGGCGATTTGAAGGGTTAATGGCTGTCCGTACAAAGGCAATTAAAGGAAAAGGAGCTTGGTATTGGTCTCATCTTGAGCCCATTCTGATCACGAATCCTGAAACCAATCTCCCAAAGGCGGTGAAACTAAAGTGCACTCTCTGTGACTCCGCATTTTCCGCGTCAAATCCGTCTAGGACTGCCACCGAACATTTCAAGAGGGGGACTTGCCCCAATTTCAGCCCGGTGTTGAAGCCCGTTTCGCAGTTACCTCCATTGGCCTCACCTTCTTCGCAGCATAATCATCGCAAGCGAAGCTCACAATCACAGCAAGCAGCAGGCGCTTCTTCCAGTGTTTATCCAGTTAACATGGAATTGAGCTTTTCGCCTACTCCAATTGCACAGGTGCCAGGTTTGAATCAGCAGCCACTAATTTTGTCTGGTGGGAAAGAGGATTTGGGGGCATTGGCACAGTTGGAAGATAGTGTTAAGAAGCTCAAAAGTCCAAAAGCTTTGCCTCGTCATGCTCTAAACAAGGACCAAGTTGATTCAGCTTTTAATTTCTTGGCTGATTGGTTGTATGAGTCATGTGGATCGGTGTCATTTTGCAGTCTCGAGCATCCCAAGTTCAAGGCTTTTTTGAACCAGGTTGGCTTGCCTGCAGTGTCTCGGAGGGAATTTATGAGCGCAATGCTTGATTCTAAGTTTGAGGCAGCAAGAATGGAGTCAGAAACTAGAATTAGGGATGCAGTCTTTTTCCAGGTTGCTTCAGATGGATGGAAGGGTAAGAGTTGCACTCGTGGGGAAGAGAGTTTGGTTAAGTTTTTGGTGAACCTTCCTAATGGGACGAGAGTATTTCAAAAGGCCGTGTATGTGGGCAGTGGTTCAGTGCCATCAGAGTATGCGGAAGATGTTTCTTGGGAGATAATAAGAGGAATCTGTGGCAATGCCACTCAAAGGTGCGTAGGAATTGTTTCAGATAAGTACAAAGCAAAAGCATTAAGGAATTTAGAAATTCAGAATCACTGGATGGTTAATTTATCCTGTCAACTTCAGGGATTCTTAAGTTTGATCAAAGATTTCTGTAGAGAACTTCCTCTATTTAGAAGTGTAACTGATCATTGTTTGAAGATTGCAATTTTTTATAACTCTAAGTCTCAGATTAGAAATATTTTTCGCAAGTTTAGACTGCAGGGGGTTCAGTGTGCACGGTTCATTAGAGTCCCTCCTTCTAAATGTGACATCTCGAAGAATATTGGTCCTTTTGTTGCAATGTTAGAGGATATATTGAACAACTCTCGTGTTCTACATCTAGTTGTGTTGGATGATTTGTATAAAGCTGTTTGCTTAGAGGATCCTACAGCGAGGGAAGTAGTAGATATGATACAGGATGTTGGTTTCTGGAATAATGTGGAGGCTGTTCATGCTTTAGCGAAGTTGATCACACAAATGGCTGAAGACATTGAAGCTGAAAGGCCATTAGTTGGGCAATGTCTTCCACTTTGGGAGGAATTGAGAGCTAAAGTAAAAGATTGGTGCTCCAAATACAACTTTGATCAGGGGCCTGTTGAGAAGATAGTCGAAAAGCGATTTAAGAGAAACTATCACCCTGCATGGTCAGCTGCATTTATACTTGATCCATTATACTTGGTGAAGGATGTGAGTGGGAAGTACCTTCCACCGTTTAAGTGCTTGACACACGAACAAGAGAAGGATGTTGAAAATCTCATAACACGGCTAGTTTCAAGGGAGGAAGCTCATAATGCATTGATGGAACTTATGAAGTGGAGATCAGAAGGGTTGGATCCGTTATATGCACAGGCAGTTCAGGTGAAGAAACGAGACCCTGTGACAGGGAAGATGAAGAATGCTAACCCTCAAAGTAGTACAGTTGTGTGGGAAACTTGCCTCAAAGAGTTCAAGTCACTGGGTAAAGTTGCTGTGAGGCTTCTCTTCCTTCATGCAACCTCGTGTGGGATTAAGTGGAATCGGTCCTCCATGAGATGGTTCTGTTTGCAAGGACACTCAAGATTAGGCCTAGAGAGAGCTCAGAAGCTCGTTTTCATAGCGGCGCATGCAAAATTCGAGAGACGGGATTTTTCCAGTGAGGAAGAAGAGGATGCGGAGCTGTTTGGCATCATGAGTGGTGAAGATGATATGCTTAATGAGGTTCTTGCAGATTCATCTTCAATGTAATGTTTTTATCCGTTAATTCTTGTAGAATTCTGGGTGTAGGATTTACTAAATTCTTTTTCAAATCTCTTAAGTCTATTTCTCGAGATTCAAAGATTTTATAGGACAGAAATCCAGCTATTGTATTACTGGAAACTGCCAGAATATTTAATTTCAAGACCTATGAAATGGAAAATAGAGGTTCTTGGCGTGTACAGAGGAAATCCATTCTTATTGATAATGATAACTTTCGTCCAAAAAATAGAACAGGAATTTGCAGCAGCATGTTGAGTACTACTTACTATAGATAGGTCTCATGATCCTTCTTATGAAACTTCATTATGTTCTTATATTAATAACAAATTGCCACCATTTGCTAATTGTAGGTTCAAGACTGTATCTCATGTTGGTTGTTGGAGTGCACTATGGTAATTATAATTCATGAAAGTATCCAAATGGTGCTTTGATTTTGGTCTACCAGGACTTCACATTGTTCTCTCAAAAACTTTCATAACTGAGGTGCAGTGGATATTCTGTTAAGATTGCCGTATTCTCCCAGAAACATAATTATTTGTTCCTGACTTCCTGTCAATTAGACATAATATGTTCCAAACTCAACTGTTCAAATTTCCTGCTATGTCATTATTGAAAGTGAAATGTTATCAATTTTTTTGAGAAACTATTTGCTATCAAGTTAAATTTTTCTCCAAATATTTTATACTTAGTTATCCATTTTCTATCCATTATAAGATGTATTTGAATTCTTAGTGGATCTTAAAAAACTTGCGTCATTTAGGTTAATCAGAATCCCACTTATCCATTCTTCTGAGTAGAATTGCTTCTTATACTCAGGTTATAAATCATACGGATATTTAACTAATAAATTGAGGTTTCTTTGAGGAAGTTGAAAATATTTGAGGTTTAATTATTGAGAGAAAAAGGTATCCTTATAAATTGCATGATAGATGGGCATGAACTCTTTAAATTTTCAATTCTAATAGTTCCTCGCACAAACTCATCATGCATATTGCTTATTTTTTCATTCTGCTGTTGGTGGCAATATCAGGAAGCTCAATGCTGCATAGAATTTTTTGTACTTTTCTAGCAACTTTATTAACAAATTCATGTTCTTTTGTTGCATTACCTAACTCTAACTCAAGTCATATTTCCTCATCCACCACATCTATGTGCATTGCAGCATTAAAATGAAAGGCAAATTAAGCGTTATCCTTTTCAGAATTTTCTTAATCACACTTTAATAAGCTTATCTGTTCGTTTGTTCATGTTTGATTGCCTAATGATATTCCACGCGTATTCCCAGACTGCAGTGACTTTTATAACAGCATGGGTGGAATAACAGACTATTTTAAGTTCAGACGAGAAAAGGGATTCCAAGGAACATTATATGAACGCTAGTTTGCCTTTGTTTCCATTTTCTAGAGTTATTTTTTCCCGAATTTGTTGGGTGGGTGGCAAACCAGACTCGGTCCTTGGAACAATCAAGAAACAGATCTTTGTTGCTGAAGAAGCACTATTTACTCCCATCTACATCCCAAGAGTGGCTGTCTAGTAGGATATGGTAGTACCCACCACAGAGAGTGGAAATCCATCAGAGAACTTTATTGTCAACTGTCATGGTCAAACGGAAAAGAGGGCTGAAGTGTAGTTATCTCTCTCTCTCTCTCTCTCTCCCTCTTTGTTTGGGTTAAATTATATTACTAATCTTTTATCCTATTATCTTTTCAGTAGCTTGTCTTTTAAACATTCAAATGTTCTCTCTCTTTTCAGGTCGGACCCTTTGTAAAAGTTTTCAACCTGAGCGTTGAAGAATTTGAGTTTTGCACTGTGATTAGTTACTCTGCTATAATTGTTGAAAGGTCTTTTGAGCAACCTGCAAGCAAGGAGGCTGTTGGTATCATGAAATGCATTTCAGGAGCTGAAATTGATATTGCAACTACTTAAACTGATTTATAGGTTCTAAGCAGTGGCATATATTTTTTACCATAATCCCACAGGTTGATATTCCTGGTGGCGGAGCTGTTACTTTCTCCATTTCTTGCTTTACACGTGTCGTATACTGGTACGCTCTTACTCTAGTAACATAACTTTTTCCTAACTAATGCCCTTTACCTATCTATAACTTTCCAAATATCATGTCACCATTTTGAGTCATGCTTGGTTTTAAGCTTGAAATGGATTGTGTGGAAAAATTGGGACAAAGAGCATGCTTGGCTAAGCTTTTGTTTCAACATTGGTTTCAAAATAAGACTTTTTCCAACTTTGACAAGCACAAAACTAACTTAGTAACTTACAGTTAAATTTTTTTAAGCTGAGGCAAACACGCACATAGAATCCTTTTCTTCCTTGCAAAGATTTTGAATTGTACACAACATAAGCAAAGGATGAGAATTATTAAAACTTTTAGCCATAGTTGATGTGCTAGGACACACATAAATATATACTTGATTTGTACAGGTATTTATTGGTACTGGCCAAGTAAAAAAGTTGTGTGTCAACTAAAGATGTGCATGATTATCCATTAAAGACTTTATGATAAATGGTACAAAGGATGGTAGCAAAGGTTAGAGATTGATGGGGTATGCAAAGTATATGGGGACACTGCATATGGGATCCTATCAATTAGTCATTATCCCATCCCTCAATTATAGTTGTAAAGTAGTTCTTCTTCTTTTGGTATTAAATTATTCTTTTACCGAGGCTTTGATTGCCTCTCCTGTAGATTTATGCACTTCCCATCATAGAACCCCTATAGGTTAGTTTAAACTTTAAAACATTTCTTTAACAGTTATGTGAGAAAATGATGTCAAAAACGAATAAAGGGGAATGTTGTTTCTTTCCTATAATCTCTTTTGCAAGTCCTATTTTTCTAATAGTTGGTCCAAAGCTCGGGCAATGGAGGGTTGCAGTTTGCCGACAGCTAGCTCAAAACTTTGTCAAGATCTTGTAACATGAATCCTAATATACATTGTTGTTGTAATCTGTTTTGCACATCAGTAGTCAATGTAGATGATTATACATAATACTCGAAAGACTTTGTAATTCTGTTTTTTGATGCTAGCCAAACCTAAACGAAAAAAGGATCAGCTTGAAAGCCAGTGTTGACTCCAATGTTTTTCATAGCCGAACTCAAACCTAGGAAAGGAAGAGGTTTGTGGGCTTGTGGCAGCCGACAGCTTTACAGTCTATGTTGAAGTCTCTGTGTTTCACAGCCAAATCGAGCAAGTATAGCTAGTATATAACTTTGTCAAATCTTATAACATGAATACTATACATTTAGTTAAAATCTTTTTACGGGTCCATGGTCGAGTTGAGTTAGATGATTATAATTTATATGTAATACTCAATGATACTTTTCTAATTCTACCTCTTGATGCTTGCTAAATTACCTCTGGTTTTTGACTTAGGTACACAGTTTGTTGGTATAGAGATTGTCCTGTTGGCAAGTGAGATTACTACTGACTGCTCACCAAACTGAAGGAAAAAAGGGGTTTTATGAGTATGGCATGGCTCCATTGTTAGTTTGCTCGTGTTTTAGTTAAAAGGTGAGGGGGATACAATGATTAGTATAGTAGAGGGCAGTACCCCCTTTATATCAGAATATCAATTCTTTCAATGTTACTTCATTATTACACACTCTTTTTTCATGCCTTTTAGCCCCACTTAAATAATAAATATTGATTGTTTTTGAATTTGAAATCCTCCAAAATGGATTTAGATATAGAGTTACTGCTGCTTGATTTTGCTTTTTACCTGTAAAAATTTAGTGTCTTTGTTGATGGGTAAAGAAGAACTGTGTGGATGTTTGAGCGACATGTAAAAGATGTGGAGAATTCTCTCGAGACACTTGGATACTTACTCGAATTAAGAAAATTTAAGTGCAATCTTGTACGATTTTTATTATTGATTAAATATATGCACATCGAGTTTTTAAAAACACCACATTTTAATTGAATGAAAGTTTTATAATCTTTATTCATTATTACATTTATATCTCCATTTTTTTCAAATTATTTAACTTCTTATTAAATTAGATTATAGAGATTGAATGAAGACATTTACTTATTTAAATATGGAATATAGCCTCCACAAACTAAAATTATTTTATTTAAACTTTATATTCAATAGTCACACATTCTAAAATGGAGTTCTCAAAGATTATTTAGAAAAGTTAAAAAATCAGTTTTAGTGGAAAAGAGGTAAAAGTTGGTACTTAGATTGATTGCCAATACATAATTTCGTCACGAGTATAACATGTTAATATTCTTTAGTTCTATCTTTTGACGGGCGGTAAAACTATACTTTTCATATTATTGAATAATAGAATTTATTTAAAAAATACTTAATCTCTTACTTATAATATCCATAAAACAATGATGATAGGGAGATTCCTTGGAGACATAATAACAAGGAGGGTACCACATGAAAATGGAAAATTTTGTGCAAAAAAAAGTAATAACAATTATGAGAAAGATAGTGGCAATAATCATTTGATTACCAAAAAAAGAAATTAGAATTTATTTATTTATTTATTTTTGAGAAGATGATAAACTGGAAAGTCATTAAATTTATGAATATTGCTATGTGTACATAGCAATACACATAAGGGTGTACATAATGTGAGAGGGGTGGGGCCCTCGCTACTGTAGCGCGGACCCCACCCCTCTCACATTATGTACACCCATATGTACCATGCTATGTACACATAGCATGGTCCTAAATTTATATAATATCTACATATCAAAATCTAAAATTTAATTTAAGTCAAAATAAACAATTAATTTTAATCATATATCATGAAACCCAGAACTTTTTAATTTTTTAATCATATATTATGGAATCAACAACTTTTCAAGTTCAAATTTCATCAAAATTTACTAAAAATATAATTTAAAATATCAAAAAGCCGGATATTACTTCAGTTTTCCTATTGGTCCTAGTCTACTACTTTGAAAAAAAAGTTGTCAAATAGAATAATAAATCAACACCACTACTTGACGCTAAAGTAACCCAAAAATAGATCTTCTTGACTTGGAAGTCGATCAAAGCTCCACTTTAATTTATAATAGGAGAAATCTATGAAAATTAATATTTATAGCAATAGGACCACTTAATTTTAATAGAGAGCACTCATTTTGTACGACATCAACCAACGTAAGTTGTAGTGAAGGTCACCCAACTTTCACCTCAACGGCAATTAAGAATGCAATTAAAACACCGAGCTTCAATTTAATAGCAATCGAAACACTATACTTGATGGTGTGTCAATGAAAACGAATGAATTCCCCATATCTTTATCCCAAATATCAAATTTTGACATTTAGACCTCAATTTATAAAAAAATATTTCATTTTTTTTTTCAAATAAATTAAAACCCAAAAGTATATTCTTAAAATTGGGCCATTGGGTGAAAAAGAAAAAAAAAATATTGTATATAGTTTTTTTTCCCATATATGTATCTGAAGACTGAAGTCTTCTGTCAACTAAAGATGAAGATGGATTGAAATAAGTGGCCTCATTCCCCTTTAATTTCCGACAGTGTACATCCATTCAAGAATCCTACCATTTTGGTTTATTCAACAGAGTGGACTGTACAAAAAAAGTAAAAATAAGCTAAAAGTATGTTCCACGACAGGGGCGGAGCTAGACTTTGAATGTAGGGGGGGCCTAGAGGTAGAGGTGAAGGGGTGGGGGCCGACACGGGTTCGCCCTCGAAAAATTTTTTTTGGATACGTTGTTAACAAAAAAATCAAGAAACGTATAAAAGAAAGTACTAATCTTTAATTTAGCAAAATTATACTTTGATAACGTTGTATAACTACATGATCATCAATCATGTAGGCGAAACTCGGGCAAAAAATTATTGCATTGATCGCTCGAGCGAGCCTGTAGCGAAAGTCGAACGAGGGTTGAGCAGTCGTCGGTATTTTTATCATAACTTTCTCTACCGATATCCGATTGAGATGATTCAAATTTTGTTGGAAAGCTAACTCGAAGGGCTACAATTCTTCTAGAAATAGCCATATCCAAATTCTAATGTTTTCTATGTGAAACATGCGTTGAAAGTGGTAATTACAAAAAAAAAAAAAAATCAAAAAAATCAAAAAAAATTTTTGTCAAAAATGGTGTGGGGGCCTGGCCCCCACCAGGCCCCCACGTGGCTCCGCCCCTGTTCCACGATGTATCAAATATGCATGCAGTCTATGGTTTCAACTTCTCAACCTGATCCCACTGCTCATTTGCACTTAGTTTCGACACGATTGCCGCAGTTTGTTCCAATGTATTTGCAGTAACTTATATCATAGAATTCAGTATGTTGAACTCATTCGTCACCGGAAATACAAATCAGAAATCATATTTCAGCTAGACACAAAGCGGAAATTAGAGTTGGACAAAACTCTCGAACTGAACCAGATCAAACTGGACTCGAACCGAACTAAACCGAACCGAGCGGTTCTTTTTAAGTTAAATACCAAACGGATATCTCAATTGAAAACCAACGAATTTTGTTCGATTCTCAGTTCCAAATGAAGAATCGAATTTACCTAATTTTTTATCTTAAATAAGTCAAATTATTTTATTTTTTTCTTAATAAATTTGCTAACTAATTAATTTAGGTCATACCCAAAATATGATTTTATTATTTCTAATTTCCAGCCAAACCCAACTTAATCAAGTTGACGTAAATTTTATACAAATCTCTTAATCTACCGTAGTGTCTTTTTGCCGTTCTATTATTGTGAGCTCGCTATCTTCCTCTTCCTATGATTCTAACGGTCAAATTTATGAAGAACTCAATAAAGAGAAGCACAAAAAATATCACGAAATTGGACTACATTATTTTGTAAGAGCTAAAGATTGAACATGATTAATGTAGCGTTATTGTAAATATAAAAAATAAAATTTAATTATTGTACGGAACTCTAGAACTGAATTGAATGGAATCGAATCCAAACGATTCCATAATTAAATTTGGACCCGACGGTTCCACTCGGACCATGTCTAGCCCTAGCGGGAATCCATCAAAAACAAAAGAATTTAACAATATAGCACACTTTAATATTGCCTATGATCATTCCACCCATAAATTCTATGTTCAAACTCCAAAAAACACAAAAACATGTTCATATTCAGTTATTGAGATGTTCGTGTAAAATATATTGATAAAACAAGCAAAATTATTCAACATTGACCTGTGCAGCTGAAGCCTCCATCAGTCCATTGCGTATCTGCTCACCAATATCCCGGACATGACCTGGACCATGGGGTATGAAAACTGTTGTGTTCTTGGAACTATTTCCAAGATCTTTGATTGTGTCGAAATACTGGGTGATCATGATAAGATCCATCACCTCCTTAGCCGAGGTGCCTTCAACCTTGTGGGAGAAGTTCAAGATGTTCTCTCTCAAGCCATCGGTAATTGCTTGACGCTGTCTAGCGACCCCGACTCCACCAAGATATTTGGCTTCAGCATCAGCTTCTGCTTTCTTGACCTGGAGAATCTTCTCTGCTTCTCCCTTGTATACACTAGCAAGCTGCATCCTTTGAGCTATCATGCAGGGGCAAAAAGGCACCAATTATTTGGGTTAGAAACAATATCAGATGATGTCAAGTTTGAGACATGGAAAAGAAGCAAGGAAAACTGAAAAATCTCTCTCTGGAGGTATCATGCTTTAAAAAAACAGATGATGTAGGGAGGAACTGCAAAAATAAATAAAATCAAAATGTTGCAATATTAACGGGATAAACTAAAATCACAAATTATAGACAGAACCCTTTAAATAACCATCATTGTCCAAGAATTATCACCATTATCATACTAGTCAGAAAATTAATCACCTCATAATAATTTAAAAAAGATAACTCCTAACGACGATTCGCTTGATCACCCTCACTTTCACCAGTTAACTATTAAGTCCAAGGATGGAGAAACATCAAACTTGCAAATGCAAATTGTTGCTACCATTCCAACGAGGGTGTCATCAACAAAGATTTTAAGGAATTGAAGTCATTATAAACTCAGGTGTCCCCAATAAAGATTTTAATGAATTTTATTAAAATACATTAAAATCTAGGCGTCCCCAACTAAAATTTTAATGGATTTCAAATAAATCCTTTAAAATCTAGGTATCCTCAATAACTTGTGGATTTATATAATCTCATTAATGAAGGGATTTCAAAAGACTTGGATAGATTTCACACTTAAAAATACATAACAAACTTTTTTGAAATTTCACCATTTTGAACGAGATTCTTATAGATTTTGTAAAAATCTATTCAAATTCACAAAATTCATTAAAATTTACTAACTTTTGAAATCCATGAAAATCTTGAGGACACCCCATATATTTCTAATTCATAATCCTTTCCTATTCTAAACCTAAAAATCCTTTCCTATTCTAAACCTAAAAATCCTTTTTGTGCTATCATAAATTACATATTCTCAAACTGCTCAAGTACCAGACAGGACAACCTATACATATATATGGCTTTAAGGGAGCAATTCAAGCAACCTTACATTTCCGTGCACCTACATGGTTAGATACACTATAGATATATACTGAAATACTAATACCCTCCAAGTGCACATATATACAAAACCTATAGTGGGGCTATAATATATACTAAGAAACACTGTCCAGAAGTCCATAAAAAGAATGAGCAAGGAGCACATGATATAACAACAGAAAGTCAGAAATACAATCGTGCAACACTTTAGCACTCAACCTGCCATAGTCTTGGCTCTAGATATATTATGATCACATTCTAACCAGAAAGTGAAAATAATACATAAAAATAAATAAATAAATAAAAATAGCTAGGGTCCTAACCTGCATTTATCTCATTCATTGCTCTGCGTACAGAGGGGTCAGGAATGATGTCCACCATCAATATGTGCTCTATGTTATATCCATATTCTCCCATCACCTGACACATGAAGTCAACTTAAAATGGTTTTCAAACAGAACTATTTAGCTCAGCCATCTGAAGATACAAGATAAATGACAAGATGCATATCAACACCATTGAGAATAAGGCTGATATCCACACTCTGATCACAAATATGCAACAGGCAGTGACATATTCTTCTTTTCTGGGAAGAAGAGTCGTCTTATTATCTACAGATTTTTCTTCCCCTCCATTTCAATTATAAACTACAAAGCTTAGCAGTTCATATTTCAACATGCATGAAAATAGAATTCTTGACCATGCCGATCATATTTTTCGTCTACTGGTTGAAAAATAGTGTTTGAGGTTAGAACTTGAAATCAAATTCCACGCGTGGTATTTTAATATAGAGTCTGAAATCAAGAGAAGAAAAAGACCAGAAGGATGCAAACAAGGTTAAATTTACAAAATGAAAACTTGAAACTAGTGAATCATGGATTGCAGTGATCCTTACCAATCTGAAATCAAGAGAAGAAAAAGACCAGAAGGATGCAAACAAGGTTAAATTTACAAAATTAAAAATTGAAACTAGTGAATCGTGGATTGCAGGGATCCTTACCAATCTGTGATCTAAACTACCAAGTGAATGGAACAATGTTAGTTTGTCCAACGCTTGCTCTTTCTCCCTTCTGTATGCTGATACCATAACACTTATACAGATCTTCTCCAATGAAAAAATTCTTACCATGAACTTCTACTGCAAGAAACCTTGATTCACTCTGGTGCTTTAACCAGCAAAGAGCTTATTGAAAATTGGACTTCGAAAGAAGGCAATTATATTTTTCTTTTCTTCTTTTTCCATTAATAGAGAAAGCGATATGATATAAGCAATACATAATCATCATATTAAGGAACACAAGTCAAGACCTACTTCTAAGAGTTTCTATTGATGATGCTAAGATAAAAAAGCCTCTCTTATACCTGCAGTATTGGCAATTAACACCACAAATAAGACAATACAAATTACTTTCGACAAATAATTTGTGGACAGAAACTATTTTATATCCATCTGAACAGCATAAACTTACCTTCTCAAGTTCCTCTAAGACAGCTTTAGCAACATCACCCTTTTGTTCAAAAAGCTCATCCAAAGTCATTCTAGGAACATGAGCTCGAACAACTTGGAAAACAAGCAAATACAACATTAGAGGAAAAATGGAATAACACAAGCATCAAAGTGACAACGAAGACTGAAAATAGAAACTTGTCCCGGAATGCAACATATTCAATCAAATATGCAAATTACCATCAAATACGTAAGACTGAATCTGCTCCTCGGGATTTTGTAATTCATAAAAGGCATCATCAGCATTTCCCCTGATTACTCGATATTGAATTGAGCAATGCATTTGAACGAAGACATTGTCCTATAGAATGAGAAACTCATCAATACTCTCGCTGACTTACATCATCTTATCAATTTTGATTTTCGACCACATATGTTGGAAAAAAATATAGTCTGACAGCATATAGTCATCATCCAACAACTCTATGGCTACGTTTCAAACTGACGCTATTAATGTGGATAGTAAAATTAGTTGAATTCTCAAAGGATAAGTAAAGCTGATAGTGGCATAAAATAAGCAGTGAGTCTACAAGAATATCTTAGCATAAATAGGCATTAAGATGCAGGTAAACCACATAAAGTTACAATTATTCATTAACATTGTAAGGCTTGGAATCTGAGCGTCCAATTGGATTTAAAAAGGATTCTGTTCAAATTTGAATCATTACATTCCATTACTGAAACCAAAATACATCCTTCCAAATATAAAATCGAAATAGAGCCAAATTCTTGATTATCTGCTTTAACTATAATAAACACTCATTTTACTGTGACTAAAGAGAACCAAAGCAGTCCGATAAACTGAATTGTTCTAACTTCTGAAACATGTTTGGCTTCTCTTTAAAAGTTGCTTCTATTTTAAACTTTAGAACAAAAACTGGCTTCTTTAGAATCATCCATCACTTCGTTTTTAGGCTTGGTCAAACATGTTCATAGTGGATAACAACTCTGGAATACTTACAACACTAATATTTTATACAAAATCTAGCAGCCCATAAAAGAATTTAATCTGATCAAAATCAAGAGCAATGTGCAACTGTACACAATTAATGGCCTCAAATTCAAAGTATAAATTTTTCCTCACAAAAAAGGAAGAGTTGATAAGAACTAGGCCAAAATACTAGGTACAAGAGAATCCCCAATGTTATTCGGATTGCACTAAAAAGGTTGCCACATAAACTAAAATAGACAATGTCTACAAAGGTTCTCTGCAATAGAATATGAACTATGTACAACAGAGAAAAAGTAGACATTGCCAAAAAAGTCCAGATGTAGAGGCTCTCCAAGAAGAAGTGAGTCACCATAATTCAATATTTCTCTCTTTCCTCTATCATGCTTATAATGTCTCTCTCCTATTAAATATACATTAGCTATGAAATTTAAATTATAGATGGAACCCATAAAAGAAGGAGTTTGAACCAGGCCATTTTTTCAACAGACATTAATTGACATGTAGATTGGAAGCCTTTCTATTTAGATGTCACATAGATTGCAATCCATGAAAGCATTAGAGATGCTCTAACATTAAAGAGTTCTTTTTTGCGCAAGTTAAAACAAACCATTTCAGAAAAAATAATATAAGGCCTCAGCACATGAATAATACATCATTACAAAGAAAATCAAGACCAAAATTTAAGTTTAGCGTCAATAATTGATGTCAAATCCAAAAAATTACAACACGCATGAGTAGTTACCGAAAAATAGCATCCTAGGCATCATTTTGATTATAGCGTTTAGTCCAAATATAAATACACCTGAGATCATACTTACAAGCAATAAAACTTAGCTCCTTGTTTTGATTGTTATAATCTAATCACCTATACACACAAAATTACGCATACACCCACAAACACACACACAGAGAATAATGAAAAACGAAAAAAAAAACCTTGGTTTTGGTCTCAATTTTGACATCGAGAGAATTGATCCTAGTAGAGAGAATTCCAGCGAGGCATTCTCCGGCAAGCGGGTTGAAAAAGTGGAACCCCGGCTCCGCCAGCCTCTGAAACCGCCCCCACTTCTCCACCACCCCTACGCTAGCCTGATCAACGCACCCACAAAACACGCATGAAGTGTTCCCCATTTCTTTTGACCTGCACAGCTTCTGTTAATAAAATTGATTCTACCGTATTGAATTTCTGAAAAGGCGTATACGCGGGTAGAGAAATATCTATGTTCCGTTTGTTAGGCAAAGAGTAAATTTAATCAACAGTCATTGAACTTTCAAGTTGTTACCACTTACTCATTGAACTTTAACGTGTTACCGAATACTCACTCATCTTTTCTTATGGTTACCCATCCATCACTCACTTCACTCTCGTCTCTGAAAATGGACAGAAAATTACACGTGGCTGACGGTTTTCTTACGTGGCAAACATCCCACGTTAAATTGCCCACCTGTAATCAAACCCAACCCACGACATTAACCTTCTAAAATAACGACAGTTCTCTTTCTTCCCCATTTTCGCATTTCTGCTCACTGGAAGAGAAGATCAACAACATTCCTCTGCATTTCTTGAAATTCTGCCTGAAATCAATGTATTAGGCTTGGCAATTCTTCTCTTGTGTGGATAATGGAGGGCATAGGTGACCCACAAGGCCCTCACATGGAAGATGTGGAAGATGAGCAGGAAAGAGTTCTGGAAGGTAATTTTTTAAAACTATTTTGTTGGAACATGATTTGTTTCCTTATGGACATAAAGTTTAAGATATATGTCTTGATGGCTAGACCCCATTTAGTAGAGTTGCTAACTGCCACTAAGACTGAGATTTTTTTTTGTTAGAATTCTGTAGATTTTTGTTTATTTAAATAGCTTTTATGATGTAAGTTGTATAAAAATGTTAAATCTTACACACGGAATCGGTATGTATTGGCTGTGTTTCTTTAATTGATCAATCTACATCTTATCACCTTATTTTCAAATTTGGGATTGGGTTGCAGGTTTCTTGAATTAATCACTAGTTGAATTTTTGTCTTCAAGAAGATGTCTATCTGTGTTTGATTAGGTAAAGCATATGGCTGCTACGAATGCAATTGAAATTATTTTAAACTATTTGTGTTTATAATGTATTATTGGGGATGAAACCTGTGACATGGAATACGATGATTTTTTTCCTTTCACAAGGTTTTAAGTGATTCCCGAGAAGCTTGCCATCTATGACCAATATGGTGAAGAAGGCCTAAAAGGTCAAGTGCCGCCGCCAGTCTTTGGTGGTCTTGGTCTGGAGGTGCTACATTTTCCAGAGACGGGAGATGGACCGAACGTATTTCATTTCAATCCGAGAAATGCCAATGATATTTTTGCTGAATTCTTTGGCTTTTCGAGTCCATTTGGAGGGATGGGTGGTGGTACAAGGTTTTCTAGTTCAATGTTTGGTGATGATATATTTAGTTCATTTGGAGAGGTTAGACAGATGAGTTCAGCCCCGAGGAAGGCACCACCAATTGAACAAACATTGCCTTGTAGCCTGGAAGAGCTTTACAAAGGAACCACAAAGAGGAGGAAGATCTCCAGAGAAATAGGCGATGCCGGTGGAACCACAAACATTGATATCTATTGGAGATAAATCGAACACTGCTTCTAACGACACGATGGCGACCAAGGGAACAAGAGTGCCCGGTCAAAACAGAGAAGATTACACACGATATTTTGGAACAAGAATGCCCGAGTCAAAACAGAGGATATTGCAAGCGATATTTACGGCCAATGACTTTGTTACGTTGTGATAGTGTTTTTGATTTCTTGAATAGCTTATGTATAGGAGGAAGTTATGGAGAGTTCGTATATAAATATCATCACATTGTATACACCATAATCATCTTGAAGAGAAATTCTTTACTCATCGGTTCTCTCATTTAGTTAACCTTACATCAAACACGGTGGAAGAAGGAGACAAAGATCACATTCCAGGAGAAAGGAAATGAACAACCAAATTTTATTCATCCCTGACTATGAAGAGGTTGCGCCCAAAGAAGGACTGCATATTCCAAAAGTTTGTGTTGTTTTGACAGTGAACTATATTTTAGTTTGTATTTTTGATTAAGTAATCATGTCTACTCATTCATGTGGTTGGTACTAGTGAAACAAAGTTTGACTCATCTTGTTCTCTATGATATTTGTGTTGTTTTTTATACTTCTAATATAACATGATTGATGGCATATTCTCAGAGTTCCATCTGATGCACCTGATTCTTGATAAGCTTTTAGTGCATTGCTTTCTTGATCTGCGAGGCATTTAGTCTTTGGTGCATCGTTTTTGATTCTTAGATGATGCACCTTAGCTGGTGCATTACATTGAAGCTTCTTAATCTGGTGCATCACATTTATGCACCTCCATCAATCCAATGTTCAATAACCTCAATCAATTCAATTTTCAAACCAGGTTATAACATGATTCATTCATTCAATAGTCAACCAAGTTACAACAACCAACTACATATACATAATCCAACTACAAGGAAATGTATGACATTACTTGACCCACCAACAAAACAACCAACTATACAACAACCAACACAAGGAAATATAAGACAATGTATCCAAAATGAAACAATCCAAAATGGAACTAGCAATACAATTTATTCTTTAAGACTATTAAAGCTGAACAGATTAAGTGGGAAGAACGATGCTCTGTTATCTCATCACCATCCAATTCATTTTCACATGATGCTTCCTCCAGTAATTTTCCATCCGATTCATCCATATGCCAAATGAGTTTGCTGGCCTCTCAGTTATTTTTTCTAATTTCTCCTTTTCAGCTTCAATTTCAACATTTAACACTTTGCCCATGTCTTGCACTGCCTGTTTGCATTTTTGGCTACAAGGGTCGTATCTTCATATGCCAGTAGATTAGTAGAAAGTGAGTGCAGCTGGGACGGCTCCAACATCAAAATAATGAGCCGAATATAGTCGGCTTGTGGCACCGTCGAGAGTGCCGCACACTCCGCCGCCGTCCCACCCGCCAAATGTTACGCCGCTTCTCGATTTTTCATGGCACACTGGTTAACCTGCCAACAACAACAGCAGCAGCACACTGATTTTTCATGGCGGCTTCCTTCGTGGTGTGGAGATGATGCGCCAGGAGCGGATAGCTTGGGTTTCAATTTGGGACTTCAGGGCTTCAATTTAGGAATTAAGGGTTTGTTTAGGCAGAGATGTCGTGAGAATGGGGGAGAAGCGTGAGTTAAATGGAGGAGAAGAGTCGTGGCTTTAATTACACGTTGGCAACTTAACGTGGGGTGTTTGCCACGTAAACAAATCGTCAGCCACGTGTAATTTTCTGTCAAGTTTAATAGACGGGAGTGGAGTGAGTGATGGATGGGTAACCATAAAGAAAGATGAGTGAGTGTTCAGTAACGCGTTAAAGTTCAATGAGTAAGTAGTAACGACTTAAAAGTTCAGTGACCGTTGATTAAATTTACTCGTTAGGCAAACGTCGTAAAACAATTTCAATTCCTTCTTGTAAAATAAATATCCATCAAACTCACGAGAATTCGTCTTTCATTAAAATAAAGAAAATGCAATTTAAAATGGTTGTACTTTAAAATTCAATTTTCACTTTCACGTTGCAATCAAACGATCAAAGTGAAATTAATTCTTCTCGAAGATGACATTTTTCGTGGAATTCGATCCAATCAAATAGGGTCTAAGCGTCTTTTGTGTGTCTGCGTGAAGGCCATATCTTATTTTGTGGAATTTTATGTTTATTTTTGCTCGGAAATCACTACAAGTATAGAAAAATTTGACTAAAAGTTTTGGCAGACAACGGGAATTGATTGGAAGATGGAAAGAGAAGAAAGAAAACAAGCAAATCATCTGCGATCACTTCAGCGTCGAAAGGAATCCTATCAAGAATTTCCTATACTCATGGGTTTTTTCCTTTTTGCCCCGAACTTTAAAAACATTTTCTCCAAACTCGTTTTCAAGCATACGTTCTCATACTTTTTAATTAAATACATTTTCCAAAAAAAAAGAAAAACTATTACAAGATCTATTAACCTAGAAAATAAACTCAAACAAACCTTTAAAGAATTAAGGAGTGTTTAATTATTTCCTTCTCAATTTCCTTATAAGGGTGCGTTCGATGGATATTATTGATGAAAAGATATATTTTAAATAGTGATATGATGGGAAATATATGGTTAAAAAATAAGGAAAAATTATTGATGTGATGGAAAATATTATTTTATTGAAAAATGTATGGTTGAAAATGAGTTTTAAAATAATGTATTTTAAAATAATGAGTACCAAACATGGATGTTTGATACATTAGCCCTTCTTTAATAAAAGATTTTAATTAGTAAACTTTAAGTGGCTTTATATTTAAACAAGAATAATATTATTTATCAATCCAGGTGATATTATGTCATTTATACGATAACAAGATCTCCACTACATTATCTAATTCTAATAAATTAAAGAGGAAATTACACCCTCCCCTATTATTAGATTTCCAATTTCTTAATTCCTGATTTTACTTTTGATTTTTCACTAATCAGGTTTGTAGGAATAAATAAAAGATTTTTTTATTTTTATTTTTACTTTTATTTTTACATAAATTGACCCCAAACCCTAATCATTCAAACCAAAATCCTCCCACTTTCTCTCTCACCAACCCGTCTGCCTCCCGTCTCTACTCCCTCTCTCGTCGCCGCCGCCGCCGAGGGTGACTCTTCTTCCACTCATATCCCTCTCTCGTTTCACTATGTCTCGCCTTCTTCCTCTCCTGGCCATGACGAGCTTCGAGTCGCGACTGCTGCGAAGTCGTCGCAGCGTCGATTTGAGTGCCGGCAGGTGGTGGAGCGTCGATTTGAGTACCAGCAGGTGGTGGAGCGTTGATTTGAGTGCCGGTAGCTGTGGGTGGAGGTATTGTGTGTGCAGGGCGGCGATGTGCGGTTGCGTGCGATCGGCGGATTTGTAAGTGTGTGGCGATCTCTGTGTGTGTGGGAGCTGTGATGGGAGGATCTGTCTGTATGTGTCATGGCAGGTGGCGGACGTCGGCGGTTTGTGTTCAGTTTTTTGTGGCTGGTGAGTTGTGTGTTGTTGGGTGTGTGTCCGTGAGGTGGCGGTGCGATGGTTGTGTGCGGTTGGTGCTGTTGGGTGTGGTTAGGTGCGGTTGAATGCGGTTTGGGGGCTGCGATCTGTGTGCGGTTGGGGGTTGTTGGGTGTGGTTAGGTGCGGATGGGGCTGCGATCTGGGTACGGTTGGGTATGGTTAGGTGCGGTTGAGGATGCGATCTGTTGGGTGTTGGTTGCGTGCAGATCTTTTATTTTTTTTTTTGGTTATGGCGGATCGGCGGCGGATCTGGTGGCGGTTTTGTTGTTGGCAGTGGCGTCAGTGGTCCATCTGGTGTTGTTTGGTTACTGTGGCGGCAACAGTGGTGGAGCCGCTGATGGGGGAAAGTGACGAAGTCGTGGTCACAAATGATTTGGGGGTAGTTACAAATGATTAGGTTGTTTGTGACCAATGAATTAGATGAATTGTGACCAATAAATACTTTGTGACCTAAAAATAATTAAATTGTGACCTAAAATATAAGGTATGTTCAATGAATGGGATGTTTGTGACCGTAAATAAGTATTGTGACTTACAAATCTTGTGATTTGTCACCCATGAAAAAATTGTGACTTTTAAATTTTTAAGTTGTAACCGATAAACAAATTGTGACCTACGAAAATTTTGAATTGTGACCTAAAAATTTTTGAATTGTGACCAAATTATACAGATTTGTGACCTTAACATATTCGTCGGAATCGGAACGATCGCCGGAGAAGAGTGGTGGCCAGAACGGTCGTCGGAATACCCCCGGAGTTGTAGGGGTGGTGGAGGTGAGGGTGGGTTAATTATTTTATAATAGAATTAAATATTAATAATAAATTAATTTAATAATTATTATTTCATAATTAAAAATTTAAAAGAAACCTGAATTTTGAAATTTGAAACATGTTTTGGTATTTTTGAAATGTGTATAAGTAAAAGCAGGATTTATGTATTCTTCCCTAAATTAAAATGCATCATAATTTCATTGAAGCGTGCAAAGATTTCTTTGGACCAGACAGAGATCTCAATTGCAGAGATAGAATGGAGCTTGATTGCAAGGCCCAACAGTCGAGGATGAAGTTGAACTTAATGATTCGGCGATGTAGAAGACAATATGACGGTCCTCATTGTCACTGATAAATAACATAACTCTTTGAATCATTATTTTTCAATTAACTTCAATTAACTAATATGATATGATAAATACCATAACTCTTTGAACCAAACATCTAGTAAAGGAATCGTCACTAAAATAGTTAAATGGAACAATAAATCTAAACTCATAGTTAATGTGCAATGTGAGTAGAGAAAACGAAGAGTCGCCGTGTTTAAAAACTTGCTTCTCTTATTTTATTTTAATTTGACTTAGTTGTCTAACATAAAATTTATTTTAAACTAGTGCTAAACTTATGAATTAATCTGATTTTTAATATGAAAAAAATAGTGTAACAATCTCGTCAACTGACGTACCAATTAAATTGTTTCATCAACATTGCTAAAGGCCAATAGGGGCCATTTTTATTTTGGTTCAAAGTGTGAATGGATTAAAAATTTACGTGTCCTTTTCATCTGGCTCTAATTATAAAATTACTATAAATTAATTAATGTTGTAAATGTGTCAATCACGAACAAATTTTCCTTAGAAAATGGGGAAAAATCGACTAAACGTGTCAAGTCTAACTTGGCTTGCATTTGAAATGTTACAAGTATTTTCTAATTAAATACAAGTTTACTTTCATCTATACGTAATCCATTGTTTGTTGGAAATTGGTTTAGAAAATTGAAAATTTGGTTAAGTGTCAAAATCAAAAATTTGGAAAAATGATTTTCGTATCAACTTCGTCCAAATATTCGGACTTGATCCGATAGTCAGATTAAAAATATAAATAGACCAACTTGTTCTACTCGTCGAGTATATCGTCGTGGTATATTTGAAGTCTCAAAATCAATTCCAGATGAATGAGAAATTGTGGTTCAAAGTTGGGAAGAAAATAGAGGAAATTGTCGAAAATTTGTTTAGGTGTGTTGCTAGCCTGATGCTGGATTGTCGCTCAAGCGACATGCTAGCAACAGAGTCTCTGTTATTTTCGTTCGAGCAACGTACTAGAAACGGTGAATTGTGCGACCTTTGGCAAGAGTTGCTGAGTTTGGGGTACGACACTTCATTCACAATCTCTCATCCTCTATATATAAGACCCCTTAGACGTGTATTTATCATTCCATATCATTATTTACATGTTATGTTGGATAAAACACTTCATCAAAAGTGATTTCTTTGTTCGAATTCGTTGGTCTAAGACATTTGAAGTGTTCCTATGGTTTGACATAGTCGTTGTATCTTAAGAGATGGTTGCAGGAAAATCGTTAGCACCGGCGGGGCAAATCCATCTGAAGAAAAAAATGTTCAACACTTGCCTCGGTCAATCGCATTACTAACATCTCTTCTTTTCTTATCTTTCTATTTCTGATTTCATTTATTTTGATTTCAAAAATTGACTAACATTGTTCATATGTTTATATTGCAAGGTTCAATGACATGCTTTCATTCAAAAATGGAAAGTGACGAGTCCATATTCATGTATTCGGATTCGGTAAATCATTAAGTTGTATTCTCAATTATTTTGATAAGTCGAATTATATTTCGGTATGTTTTTTGGAATATAATATGCACATTATCGGTATAATATCTCCAACATTGTTTTCTCTTCAAATACGATTAAAATAATCATCAAAAATTTCAAGATCGTAATTTTGAATTGAATCGATAAAAATGTATGCACTGCACAATCCTGATCCACTAAAAAGAAAATTGCAATACATTGATTTAATTGAATGATTTGTTATCATGTGAAAAAAAAAAAAAAAAAATTCTTTCGCCACGTGCTTCTTCACACCACATTGGGTTAATTCATCAATGGCCACTCAACTTTGTATTTGGTGTCACCATGAAAACTCAATTTGATTTTGTTTCACCATGATCATCCAACTTTATACATAGTAACCCCCATGATCACCCAATTTGATTTTATTTTACCATGGCCATCCAATTTCATATAACTTTTCATCATGACCACTCAATTTCATATAACATTTCACTATGGTTATCCAACTTCTTTTCGTCATTTTCATTAATTTTAAAAGGGTTAAAACTGTAACTTTGCATTATATATATAATAATTTTTAAAAAACATTACTTAAAAAAAATAAAATAAAAACTTATTAAAAAAAGTTACTTAGAAAAATAAAATAAAAGTTATTTAAAAAAAATTTACTTAGAAAAATAAAATAAAATAAAAACTTATTTTAAAATTAAACGTTTTTAATTTAAAAAAAAAAAACTATTTTTTTGTTTTTTTAATTTTATTTTTTATATATAATACAAATTTATCGTTTTACCCCTTTTAAAATTAGTGAAAATAGTGACAAAAAAATTGTGTTGCCATGTTGAAATGTTAAATGAAATTAGGTGGTTATGGTGAAACGTTATATGAAATTGGGTGGTCACGGTGAAAATAAAATGAAATTTGATATGATTATGGTGACACTAAATATAAAGTTGGGTGACCATGGTGAAATAAAATCAAATTTGATGGTCATTATGACACTACGGGCCTGTTTGATGTGCATTTATTTCCATGGAAGTAGGAAAGTTATTTCCATTTTCTTTATTTTGGGTTGTTTGATGGACACAATTTTCTAAGGCAATTGTTTGCATGCTGGCTGCTTCACGCGCCTTTTTTCCAGCCAATTGATGAATTATTTTCCCCATCTTTTTGGTGGGAAAATGGAATTCCATTTTTTTTTTTTTTTTTTTTGTGCAACGGAAACAAATTTCATAAACAATTGTAAAAAAAATTTCACTTTAATTGACAATTTCCATATAAAACGAAGCCAAACGAACACTAAATTTTGATGAAAAAATAGTTTTCAAGCAAAATTTTTTTTTTTTTAGTTTTTAGAAATGGTAACAAATTTTATAACTAATTGTAAAAAAAAATTCACTTTAATGGACAATTTCCATGTAAAATAAAGTCAAACGTGAACAAAAAAATCCAAAATTTCAAAAAATTTCTGGGTGAAAAATTATACCAATCAAACACACTTAATTAACAATTCCATGCAAAACAATTTCTAGATAATTACTTTCCCTGGAATTCATTTTCGTTCCACCCATTTTCCACAATTGCAATCAAACGAACCCTAAGTATAAAGTTGGGTGACTATTGGTGAATTTAACCCCACCACATTACATATTGCCCTTATTTGACACACATTCTTTCAAAATACATTTTTTCAAAACTCATTTTCAATCACACATTTTTCAATAAAATAATATTTTTATCACATCAATAACTTTTTCTTACTTTTTAACCACATATTTCTCATCATATTACTATTTAAAATACATTATTTTTTCAATAATATCCATCAAATACACCCATAAACATAAATAGTCTTGAAAGATGCAAAGTTCTAAATCAAACGTTGGATAATTGGTTTCAAACTTTCTATCTCTCAAGACAATTCGGACATCCAAACAATCTTAATCGAAAGAGTTTGAAAATCCAATTGTCAACTTGGAGAGAGAGGAATTGTCTTGATTGAAAGTTCAATTTTCAAACTGAGCGAGATAGTTTGTTTCAAACCGTCTTCATATATAGTAATATTATCAAATTGAAGTAGTTTCTAAAACACGTTATATGAAAACTAGAAAACAATCATAATCAACATTGACTACTATTTTCTCTAAAACTCTACCCCAAACATTTCATTACACCCTGTTTGTTCCCCATTTTGCCTTCATTTTTAGAAAAAAAAAGAGCCGTTAGTGGGCCCTAAATGGCATGACAGGTTTGACTTTCATCTCACAATAATTTTGGATTGTGTGCCCAACGGTCATAAAATACATTCTCATTTTTGGCCAAAATGGTTACCAAACAGGGGCTTAGTCTCCAAAATTCGCCAAAAACATGATACAAGAATAAAGCCATGTTTGGTACATATTAAAATCGGATTTTAATCTAAGTCAAAGTCAAACTATCAATATTAACCACATCTTTCATGGGTCTCACAACTTTTCAACCACACATTTTAAAAACTTTTATCACAATCTACTAAAAATCTAACTTTAATCCCCACTAAACACCCACTAAATTCATATCCATCACTTCTTACAAAAACAAAATGAAGTTTCAATAAAAGAGAACGCTAAAAAGTATCTAAACGTATATTATCAAAAAAATCCCTAAACCCTAAATATCATTACTACAAATGACCCATAGATTTACAACTTTCTTTCGATATATATATATATATATATATATATATATATATATATATATATATATATATATATATATATATATATATATATATATATATATATTGTAACGTGTAATAAAAAGTGTAACACGCCTTGTTATGCACAAGTCATTGCCTATTTCCTGCCGCCACAACCACTTGTAACAAAAGGTTTTACATCGCCAACAACATCACCAATTGTAATAAATTGTTGGTAAACTCGTGACACACATTGTTATGCTGCCATCACTACCGTTGATACCGACCACAAGACCACTAATATAAACCACCCACGAACTAGTCATCACATTTTACAAACCAAAAATTTATTTTAGTTACACTGAAAATTCGCTGACAAGGAAACTATCGAAGTTGCTTGCGCCCTGAAGTATTGGACGAAGAGAACATATCAATTATTATACTTTATGACCAAATGATGGACACTTTCCTCCATAGGGCACAATTTCTCGTAGCTATCAAAATCTGGCATGAGTGATCAAATGGATATTGTGTAAATTATGAGCATATACTTTCCATTAAAACAATCAGATAATCAAGATTAAGAGGCTCTTCAATCGAAAAATCATCGTTGGACACTACATAAGTGATCGACAGCGACAAACGATGTTGGTGTTGAGATGGTGTTTGGTATGGTTGAAAGAGGAGGTGGTGGTGGTGGTGGTGGTGGTGGTGTCTGATAAGTGTGTTTTACACACTTATTTAGGTCACAAAACATGGAAAATTGTTGATGTATATGTTGAAATATGACTTAATTCGATATAATTTGTGTTTGTAGGATTACATTGATGGATGGAATGAAAAGTATGAGAAAATGAACGAAAAAGGGCCAAAATAGAAGAATATGAAACTCCGAGTACCAAAATGCAATTATTCAAAAGATGACCCTAATGACGAATCAAGCATGAGGTTGAGCTAAGTAACATACGGTGATACCATGGGATGTTAGAAGAAGAAGGAGAAAAAATCAAGGCCAAAAGGTGGATGAAACCAACTTGGGGACAAAAGTGAATCAAAGGACAAACAAGTTCTACCATGCAGTCGCATGGTAGAAAACCCATGCAGTCGCACAAGCATCTACAGGAGTTGAACAGTAAAAATTTTGTATAACTATGCTGTCGCATAGGTTTATACCATGCAGTCGCATGGTTCATTCCGAGCGCGAAAATTATGGTTTCCTTATTTGAATCAAACACTTATAGTAATACATCTAGGACTTCTTTATAACCCTAATCTCGTCCAGAAAGAGGGGCTACGCATTCTTAGAGAGAAAAACACCATTGAAGAGCAAGGAAGAGGGCGAGAACAAGGGATTTTCATTCAAGATTCAAGATTTCAACCCTAATTCTTAGTTTTTTGGTGATGTCTTCTCTTTATTATTTTTATTGTTCTTTTATTTTATCCATGTTAGGCTAGACTTTTCATGTACTAGGTGAACGATGAACCTCGCATTGTGATCTTTTAATTTCTATTTTGCAATTTGATATTCAAACACGTTTGATGGATGTTGAATGATTTATATACACTTTCTTGCCTCCATGATTATAGTGCACGATAATTGTGTGAGTTTGGGTAGTTTATTTTATGCATTCGAAAGAAGGAAAATAAACTCAATAAGGTATAAATCATCGTTTTGTTCATAAAGGATAGAAATATACCAATATGCATTACGTGAATCTCTAAGTGTTTACAAAATTTCATGCATTCTTGTATATTACATTTGTCATAGAAATATGACTTGGTATGCTAGAATATGTTCAATTCTACTCGAAAGAGATTGTTGGATAGGTTAGAAACATTGATTCTTCAACCAATTTCTCGTGTTGTCAAGTTGTGAAATAGGGGTTAGGAGTGAACTTTGCTTGGGGATTCGGGATCCTAGTACGCTTTTCATACATTAATTTCATCAACTTTTGCATTCAACCACTATTCTTGCATTTAGATCGCAATTTTAATTTAATTCGCATATTAGTCATAATTTCATAATAAAATCACAAAAACAATCATCTTGAGTTTAATAGATTCGGTTAAGGTCGACATAATAAAAATCACTTTATATCAATCCTCGTGGGAACGATATTCGAAATTCTTGAATTTTCACTTTATTACTTGTGAACGATCCGTACACTTGCGGGATTTAAATTCAAAACAGATTTTCGTGAACAAGTTTTTGGCTCCGTTGCCGGGGATTGAGTATTAATTTGGTTTTTGTTATTTAGACACTAATTCGGACTTATTTTTTTTATTTTAGTTTACATATTATTTTCTATTTAGTTTGTTTACTTATGTTGAGTTAAGTGCTACTATTTTTCGCCTATTCGAGTATTGCATGCGAAGATCGATCAGCTGTGAATTACTTCAAGCTGATTTGGAAGTTGAACGAACTTTTCATCGCAGACGGCGGGAAGCAAGAGCAGCACAGCAGGAAACTCACGGACAAATACAAATGGCTGAGCAACAACTGGAACCGAGAGTAAATCATGCAGCTCCAGCCAATGTTGAACCACAATATGATGGGAATGCTTTGCTTGGGGATTTTTTGGCACCGTTCGTCATTCAAAGCCAATCCAGCATTGTTTACCCACCATTCGAACAACCGAACTTTCAACTGAAGACAAATGTCATTCAACTCTTTCAGAATGGACATCAATTCTACGGGACAGCCAACGAGAATCCACATACACATGTATCCCATTTTCTGGATATGTGTCAACATTTCAGATACCAAGGGATATCAGAAGATGCAATCAGACTGAGACTGTTCCCACACACTCTTCGGGATAAAGCACTTGAGTGGCTTGATTCACTCCCGGTGGCAAGTATAACTACTTGGAATGACTTGGCTCATAAATTCTGCACAAAATACTTCTCACCGGCTAAAGTGGCGAGATTGAGGCATGACATATCAATCTTTAGCCAACATGAAACTGAATCACTTGATGAAACATGGAATAGGTTCAAGAGCATGCTAAGATAGTGTCTTCAACATGGATACGACAAGAAAGAACAAATCAGATACTTCTATGTAGGACTAACACCAACTTTCAGAAGCATGGTGGATTCTTCATCAAATGGCTCCCTAACCACTAAGTTAATCGAGGGAGCTTGGGACTTGTTTGAGAGAATGGCTAATACCTCAGCCATGTGATCTTTAGATAGAGTGGGTCCAAAGAAAGTAGGTGGAGTGTATGAGGTAGATACCTATTCGGCACTATCTGCAAAGATTGACTCTTTGTTTCACAAGATAGAAGGCATGACACAGACTGTGAATTCAGCACAAGTGAAGAAACCAAATTGTGAAGAATGTGGAGCAGAGCATGGTACAACTGAATGTCCTATCCTTACACAGAGGATGGAACAAGTAGACTTTGCTCAATGGGGTCAACGTCAGCAAAACAATCCTCACTCTGAGACATACAATCCGGGATGGAGAAATCATCCAAACTTCTCTTGAGGTGGAAACCAGAATCACAATCAGAATCATAATCGAGCGCAATGGCAATTTCAGCAGGAGAGGAAATCTCAGTTGGAAGATATGTTTGCGAAGCTCATGGAAAAAACCGATAAATATATGGAAACCACAAATCAATTTATGAGAAAGACTGAAACAAACTTCTAGAATCAGGGTGTAGCTATTAAGAATCTAGAAACTCAAATGGGACAGTTAGCTCTCTCTATGACAGGAAGGGTACCTGGTACATTGCCAAGCAACACAGAAATAAATCCTAGGGAACATTGTCAAGCCATCACTACACGAAGTGGAGTTCAACTACCTGAGATACATGTAAAAAGGTCGGGTGCACACAAAGAGCAAGTGGAGTTTTCTGAAGAAGAGAATGAGAAGCAGGTTGACAACACTAAGAAGACACCAGTAAGAGAGAGTCCAAAAAAATCACAGCAAGAGCCAGATAAGTCGATAAATCCCTATGAGCCACCCATTCCATTCCCACAATGGTTAATGAAGCATTAATGGGAGCAACAATACAAGAAATTCCTCGAAATTTTCACGAAACTCCATATAAATATCCCATTTGCAGAAGCACTGTTCAAAATGCCTAGCTATGCCAAGTTCCTAAAAGATATTCTATCCAAGAAACGAAAGCTAGATGAACATGAGACGGTGATGCTAACAGAGGAGTGCAGTGCCGTAATTCAGAAAAAGCTCCCACCAAAACTGAAAGATCCAGGGAGTTTTACTATACCTTGCACTATTGGTGAATGCTACTTTGATAAAGCTCTTTGTGATCTTGGTGCAAGTATTAATCTAATGCCTCTATCTGTTTTCAGGAAACTTGGACTAGGCGAAGCCAAAGCAACCACGGTGACACTTCAGTTAGCTGATCGATCATTTGCACATCCGAGGGGGATAATTGAAGACGTGCTAGTTAAGGTGGACAAATTCATTTTTCCAGCGGACTTCCTCATTTTGGATATGGAAGAAGACAATGATATCCCACTTATCTTGGGCAGGCCATTCCTAGCTACCAGTAGAGCTCTAATAGATGTTGAAAATGGTCAGTTAAATTTGAGATTTGGCGAGGAGCAGATCACTTTCAGCGTCTTCAATGTTATGGATGATCATGTCAAGTCAGATAGTTGCTATCAAATTGATGTGGTAGAGGAGGTGTTGCAGAAGACAATTGTGTTTCAAAACTTTTCAAATACTGCTGATGACCGTAATGTGCATTTTCAACCCGAACAAAATCTTAAGAAGCAAGAAGGCTACATTATTGAGTTTGAGGTAGTTGATGAGGGAAAAGCAGATGACACGGATAAAGATAAGGCTAATGTTTGGAAGAACGCTGCAGTAAGAAAGAAAATGTCATTGAAGAAGCTAATCAGGACCTCCAATGCTATATTTGACGTTCCTTAACAGACCAACACAGTAGAGTCGAGCTATAGACTATAAACCAGCGCTGGATGGGAGGCAACCCATCGTTTCTACCCTTTTATTTATTTTGCCTTAAGCATTCGATTGGTAATTTCTTCTTCAAGTTTTTTTTATAACTTTTAATAAGATTACTTTTTCATCGTCTCTACAGGTAATAAAAGAGTCTATGCATAGTCCACACGTCTTTTTCCTCCACCATCTTCACATTCGCATCCCCATCGATCAGGGGAGTATTCCTCATCCTTTTTTTTCTTTACCTTCAGTGAATTTGTCCTTAATTTTATGCGCTGCTAAGTTTGCATTTTATTATTCTTTAAACATCAAGGACAATGTTCTATATACGTTTGGGGGTGGGAATATGTTAATATGTCATTCATCATATTACTGCAGTTTTTGCTTTTGTGTGATTGTGTGAAAAAAAAAACTAGTTTTTCGTTTTGTTGAGTTATTCTTAGTTTTACTCATTTCTAGTAGTAGTTTAGAATTTTGTGTGCTTGTGTGGGTTTAATGGCATTGCCGACAATGATGAAAATATTAGAAGCAGTATAGCTATGAATTGTGAAAATTGTGCAAGTTAAATTGATCGATACTTGTCTATGTGGAAACTTGACATTCTTTTTTGCGCACAATACTTGTGTTGGGCATGCTAAGCTAATGATGGGATATATGAATCATAGTAGAGTTGAACATGATAGGTAAACCCCGAAAACCTCTATTGCACTTATCAATAAACCATCATTTTAGAAGTTTGGAGATGATTTAGCTATTACAGGGGAACATTAAGATGAGTAGGGATTCCATGCGTGAAAAATTGTGTTGTATGGATTGGATTAGGCCAATGAGACAAAAACGAGGTAAAAGTTTCAATTTAGAGGTTAGTTCTAGAAACTGGGTGTCTAAAAGAAAATGGGCATTGCACTAATCATCGAATAAATAAAGACATATGTTCGAGCATGTATAACTCGAGTGATTAAGCCTGCAAGGGTTTAAAACTTGGTGCCCTATGGTCATCTGACTTGGGAGTCATCGGCCTAAAGCTCGCTATAAGAGTTATATAGAAAGCAAATGGAGGATGTTATAAAAAAAAAATTTAATTATCCATTGAAGAATAATATACATGCTTCTATGTATGAAATGCATTGATTAGCTCCAGACACCCAGTTGATAGAATCATATCTCTAATACGAAGCAAGTAACTTAGTCTAATCTTAACGGTTGAAACAATCAAAGAGATAGGAGAATCCCTGCTTGTTGAAGTGTGAACTTGTGACTGCGAGATCTATTCAAACTAAGAGAGGGTAAAGACTTCAGTAAATCAAAAACTCTATTCTAGAACACACTCCGGGATCTTTGAGCGAAAAGAACAAGTTTGGGGGTGTGAATCTCTCTAGTGAAGAAAGGAAAAATTTGACTATTGTAGGTCGGGATTTACAACCATCATCAGTTTGGTATGTTTCACATAAGTATGCACACATCTACACATCAAGTTTTGCATATGATAAGTGGAGATTCATTTGATTTTGCACTATTGAAACTGTTCATTTTGTTTATTACTGAATTCTGATCCTGAGACATGACAGGCTGTTAAACCATACTTTGTGTCAAGTTAAGTCACCATCTTGTTTGAGGACAAACAATAGTTTAAATTTGGGGGATTTGATAAGTGTGTTTTACACACTTATTTAGGTCACAAAACATGGAAAATTATTGATGTATATGTTGAAATATGACTTAATTCGATATAATTTGTGTTTGTAGGATTACATTGATGGATGGAATGAAAAGTATGAGAAAATGAACGAAAAATGACCAAAATGGAAGAATATGAAACTCCGAGTACCAAAATGCAATTATTCAAAAGATGACCCTAATGACGAATCAAGCATGAGGTTGAGTTAAGTAACATACGGTGATACCATGGGATGTTAGAAGAAGAAGGAGAAAAAATCAAGGCCAAAAGGTGGATGAAACCAACTTGGGGACAAAAGTGAATCAAAGGACAAACAAGTTCTACCATGCAGTCGCATGGTAGAAAACCCATGCAGTCGCACAAGCATCTACAGGAGTTGAACAGTAAAAATTTTGTATAACCATGTTGTCGCATAGGTTTATACCATGCAGTCGCATGGTTCTTTCCTAGCGCGAAAATTCTGGTTTCCTTATTTGAATCAAACACTTATGGTAATACATCTAGGACTTCTTTATAACCCTAATCTCGTCCAGAAAGAGGGGCTACGCATTCTTAGAGAGAAAAACACCATTGAAGAGCAAGGAAGAGGGCGAGAACAAGGGATTTTCATTCAAGATTCAAGATTTCAACCCTAATTCTTAGTTTTTTGGTGATGTCTTCTCTTTATTATTTTTATTGTTCTTTTATTTTATCCATGTTAGGCTAGACTTTTCATGTACTAGGTGAACGATGAACCTCGCATTGTGATCTTTTAATTTCTATTTTGCAATTTGATATTCAAACACGTTTGATGGATGTTGAATGATTTATATACACTTTCTTGCCTCCATGATTATAGTGCACGATAATTGTGTGAGTTTGGGTAGTTTATTTTATGCATTCGAAAGAAGGAAAATAAACTCAACAAGGTATAAATCATCGTTTTGTTCATAAAGGATAGAAATATACCAATATGCATTACGTGAATCTCTAAGTGTTTACAAAATTTCATGCATTCTTGTATATTGCATTTGTCATAGAAATATGACTTGGTATGTTAGAATATGTTCAATTCTACTCGAAAGAGATTGTTGGATAGGTTAAAAACATTGATTCTTCAACCAATTTCTCGTGTTGTCAAATTGTGAAATAGGGGTTAGAGGGTGAACTTTGCTTGGGGATTCGGGATCCTAGTACGCTTTTCATACATTAATTTCATCAACTTTTGCATTCAACCATTATTCTTGCATTTAGATCGCAATTTTAGTTTAATTCGCATATTAGTCATAATTTCATCATAAAATCACAAAAACAATCATCTTGAGTTTAATAGATTCGGTTAAGGTCGACATAATAAAAATCACTTTAAATCAATTCTCGTGGGAATGATATTCGAAATTTTTGAATTTTCACTTTATTACTTGTGAACAATCCGTACACTTGCGGGATTTAAATTCGAAACAGATTTTCGTGAACAGTGTCGACAACATGTATAGAAGAAGAAAGTGGCAGTAGATGTCGATGGCATGTATAGAAGGGGACGAAGAGGATGGTCAACTGTAGCAGCAATAATTTGGTGCCGGCCAATGCGATAGTGGTTAGTCGGGTACAAGGAATGGGTGTGAGAAATAAGAAAGTATGTTCTAAATTTAAAATAAGAAGAGAATACATAGCTATCATACTTTCAAAATACATTTTCAAATTTAATAAACTTGATGAAATCTTTCATAGATTAGGCGGTCACATTATATGACATCGACAAAATGTTGTGACCTATATTTAATCAAACCGGCCACGATCACAATAAACACACAATTTGTGATGACGGTAACATATTGTTCACAAAATCACATATGATTAAAGTCACATACCACAAAATTTATGGATCACAAATCATGTATTAAGTCACAAATCAAATAATTAACAGTTCACAATCATTTATTAGTCACAAAACAATAATTAACTGGTCACAATCACTTTTCACCCTACCTAAGCCCACTCTACCATCGTTGGCACTATCCAAACTGTCGATACCATCTTAAATCTACCTCCACCGCCTAAAATACTTCAAAATTAGAGACAGCCACAGTCAATACACCACCACCTTCTTCACCTCAAAACCATCATGACCATCACCTCAAATTCATGACCACTTCCACTCTAAATCCACAACCACCATCTTTGCCTCCATCAACGGAGGTCGAAATTAACACGAATGAGACCACCACCACCACCACCACTGATTTCATCTACTTCAGGCATGATAACGCCAAGGAGGCGAGTAAGTTCCAAATTGATAGACGTGTGTTCACCTTGGGAGTCGCGACCAGAAAAATGATTTTTCATCTTGGTTGTTGTTCAGTTTCGATGACATCGACATCCATCAGCACGTGTAAATAGATAATGATTTTTGCGGTGGCCAAAGTTGGCATTGGCTAGAGTAGGGTGAGATAGGGTAGAGATAATAGACAAATTATATATGTATACATTTATGTTTGTATATGGAGGGAGGGAGGGAGAGGTCCACTTATAAATGTATAGAGATGGAGAAAAGAAAATATTTTCAATGAAGGGTAGGATGGATGTGATTGTAGCGGGGTATATATTTTCCCTCATTCTCTTAAAAGAGGCAATCCCTCATTCACTGTTCATTTTTGTCACACGAGTTTTCACACTTGCCTATTTCCAATCCGATTTTGCTACAGTACGTAACCATCTTTGTTGACTATTGCAGTTGAAATTATATAAATATCTTCTATATATCTCTTCTAATAAATATCTTCCAATTCATTCTTCCACTCAAATTTTTTCAATTCTCACTCTTTGTCTCTCAATTTTCTCTCTCAGTGGCGCCGTGAAGTTCTTCGAGTAAGGTTCAATTCTCCCTCAATTCTCATATTTCTGTGTACAAAACGTTTAAAATCGTTGATATATTATGTATGTTTGCCTAATGAATACATTTTAAGTTTTGAGTAATATACTGCGTTGAATTTCTGGGGAAATCGATTTTTAGCTGATTTGATGAGTGTTATACTATATTGGGGTTCTGGTCTATTGACTTTTCGGTAATTAGTTGTTGGAAATGCAATCTGAACATTTTCCTGTGTAAGTGGTGAAGATTTAATGGATGTAAGATAAAGCTTTGGAGGAGCAAGAGACTTTCTCTTATTTAGCATGATTTTGATTCACTACGTTTGCAGAAAGGGGATGGAGCGGGCACGGTGTCTGTGATGTGCGGACACCATGGAACTGGTGTCCACACACCGCGAGCACGGTGTCCTGGTGTCCGCACACCGCGGGCACGGTGTCTTCAATGTGCAGACATGGTGGAACTGGTGTCCACACACCGCGAGCACGGTGTCCTGGTGTCTGCACACCACGAGCACGATGCCTGCGATGCGAATTTCCTTGAAAGCATGATTTATCCGTACGCTTTGCATGCGAATTTGTTGTTTTATTTTTTCTGATTGGTGATATTTTGGGAGGTTTTGAATGAGGGACAACTGGACAAGAGTGTGTTTTTGGGAAAGAGAAATGAAGTTTGGCATTTTTTAGAGATGGGGTATGTTTTTGGGAAAGAGAATTTGTCATCTGGGCCTCCTACTGGCCAGGTTGTAGTTGGGAACGGGGTAGGGAATGGGGGAGAGAGAGAGATTCTGTTACACCGTTGGGAAGGAGAGAGAAAGTAGTAGTTGGTTCAGTAAGTAAGGCGGAGGACTGTGTAGGATACAAAGGTGGAGGGGGTAGTGAAGTTCAGAATGGTGGAGATCAGGAGGAGGAGCCGAAGGATGGAAATATGTGGCAGCCTAGAGGTGAGAGGAAAAGGTCTAGGCCAAATCCTCAGCTAAGTAATCCCCCCCAAGAACATCCATGGTGAGCAAGTGGCTGCTGGATGGTCAGCTTGGCTCTCGGTGGTTGCAGGGGAGGCTATAAATGGGTGGACCGCTCGTCGGGCTGATACATTTTAGAAACTTGATAAGGCAAGTGCTGCGGAAATGCACGGAGCAACGCTCCGCTCCGCATATTACGGAGCAAATGCTCCGTAAATGACCAATTAAGGGTTAGGTAAGTGAATGAATATTTTTTAACCTTTATCCGAGAACAGACAAAAAAGGAAAATATATTTTTAACCAGTGTTATGTTTATCTCAGATGCATGAGCAGTGACTTTGGTAACAATCACTTATAACACCTTATGTGTTCGATATTTGGCATGCATCACGGAAGAAATGTTGAAGCCGACATAAGGGAAAGTTTGAGATAGAGAGCTTGTTGGAATCAAGAGGCATATATTATACTTCTCTGAATTATGGATCATTGAACTATACAAATGTTTGTGAAAATTTTGTAATATAATATCGCATCAATCGTTGACATTCAAGACGCTAATATTATCTTCAAAATAACACAACCCGTGCATTGCACGGGCCAAAAACTAGTTATATTTATAAAATTTATGACTTGATGATTAAAATAAAATAAGTACCTGATTTTTTTAGAGTAAAATTTAAAAAGCAGGATTTAATATAATTTTCTTTTAAAAATACTCTTAACAATATTTTTTGAATTAAGGGTGCATTTGATTTCCAATTTTTTTCATGAAAAATGTGTTTTTTTCACCTAATTTTCTACTTTTGTACTGTTTGATTGACAATTTTTTTTCACAAAAAATATTTCATATTTTTGGTCACGACCATATTTTCCTTGAAAATAATGCAAAAAATTTTCATTAGTGAGATGTGGTTTTTATTTTCCAAGTAATTCACTATCTCTTTCTCTCTCTCTCTCTCTCTCTCTCTCTCTCTCTCTCTCTCTCTCACACATTTATTTGATCTCTCATCTACCCATCAATAAAAAATGGTCAAGTACAATATTTTTTAAATTGAAAACTAAATCAATCAACACGTTTAATTAATAATTTTCATACAAATAAGTTTTAGGTGATTGAATTGTCTAAAATTTATTTTCTTTCTATATAAATTTCATGTTCGCAATCAAATGTACCCTAAGGGTCCGTTTAATTGTAAGAGTGGAAAATGGGTGGAAAAAAAATGAATTTAAGAGAAAGTAATTGTCTAGAACTTGTTTTCTAGAGAATTGTTAATTAAATGTGTTTGATTGGTATAATTTTCCACCCGAAAAATTTTTAAATTTTTGATCTTTTTGTGTTCGTTTGACTTTGTTTTACATGAAAATTGTCCATTAAAGTGATAAGTCCACAATTGGTTATAAAATTTGTTTCCATTGCCAAAAAGTAAAAAAAAAAATTCCTAAAAAATCATTTTTTATCAAAGTTTAGCCCCCGTTTGACACCCATTTTTTATCTCATTCTCATTCTCATTGTGCTACAGTACTCATTTCTAACCACACATTCTCCAAATAAAATAATATTACACATAAACACAAAAATTCTTCTTACTTTTTAACCACACATTCTTTACATAAATCACTATTCAAAAACTCATTCTTCAAAAGAATGGGTGCCAAACACCCACTTAATGTTCGTTTGACTTTGTTTTACATGGAAAAAATCCATTAAAGTGAAATTTTTTTTTTTTACCATTGGTTATGAAATTTGTTTCCATTGTTAAAAAAAAAAAAAAAAAAGGTGGAATCAGATTTCCCACCAAAAGGTGGGAAATCCAATTCCACAAAATTGACGAAAACAGGCGCGTGAGATTGCTAGAAAGAAAAAAATTTCCCTAGAAAAAAATGTCCATCAAACGAGCCAAATGGATGGAAATGAAAATCATTTTCCATTTTCCATGGAAAGTAATGTCTGTCAAATAGGCCCTAAGTGAATTTTCAACGTTGGTGAAATTTGGGAAAAATTTATAAATAATGTGTATACTTTACACCAATTCAAAAACCAGGTTTATAGTTTGAAAATTCAAAAATCAAGTTTTTTTATTTTTTATTTAAGAAATAATAAATTATTAAATCAATTTATTATTAAATATATAATATAATTAACCCATCCCACATGCACCACCCATACCGCTCCGAGGACTATTCCGGCGACCATTCCGACCACCACTCTTCTCTTACGACTGCTCCGATTCCGGCGACTATTCCAGTGACCATTCTGGTCACAGATTTACAATTTACGGTCACAGTTCAAAAATTTTATAGGTCACAATTAATTCGTTGGTCACGGATTTCAAAATTAGTTGGTCACAGATCAAAATTTATAGGTCACACAGTCACAGATTTCCAAATTAATTGGTCACAGATTTTTTTACAGCCACAGATTATATAATTTTTAGGTCACAGATCAAAAAATGGTTGGTCACGGATTTTATTTTTAGTCACAGATTATATTTTTAGTCACAGAAAACCAAAATCACTATATCCTCCACCACTGCCACTACATCCACTTGCAACCACCCTAACCTGCCACCACCGCCACAGCACTACAACACTACCAACAACAAAGCAACTGCTAACAAATCACCACACCACCACCGCCATAACCACCACACACACTACAACACCACCCAAACCACCACAGATCAGCCCAAACCACCAACAAACAAATCCGCCAACACAGCCACACACCAACGACAAATGCACCCAACACCCACAGACCATCCAACACTACCAATAACAAAACAACTGCCAACAAATCACCCACCACCACCTCCATCACCACCGCACACACTACAACACCACCCAAACCACCACAGATCAGCCCAAACCACAAACAAACAGATCCGCCAACATAGCCACACACCAACGATAGATGTGCCCAACACCCACAGACCATCCACCAACATAGCCGACCCTTACACCCACAACCATCCACCAACACGGCCAACCTACACACAATCGACCCAGACAGCAGCAGCGCCTCGACGCTGCTATGGAGGGAGGAGAAGCAGGTGGAGGCGACGGACGGTGGAGAGAGTTAAGAGAAATAGTGAGAGAGTTGAGAGAAATGAATTATTTTAGGGTTTGGATAGATTTATGTTTGATATATAAAATAAAATACCTGATTTTTGAATTGGTGTAAATTATACACCTGATTTTTTGTAATTTCCCGTGAAATTCCACTTTATTTTCTATAGCAATACTCACAAAAAGCTGGGCCAAGACTGAACCCTTATAAGAAGGCCCATCAGTTAGCGGACTAATTTCATAAAAATATTGGGCTTGTCCAGGGCATTAGGTTAACGTCGTGCTCATCTTCTTTAGGGACTATAGGTTTCTGACCTTCGTTTTGCATTACCAAGATCTAAACAGACAGCCGCGCCACCTACTACCGAACATTTTCCGCCGCCATGGGTCGTATGCACAGCCGCGGGTATGACGGCGTTCCTCTACTTTCATCTATACTTTATGCATATCATTTTCTTTGAATTAACTGTAATTCTGTTTTATGATGATTCTTACTTTCAGAAAGGGTATTTCCGCTTCAGCCCTACCTTACAAGCGAACTCCTCCCAGCTGGCTCAAAATATCCGCTCCAGATGTAACATATTAGTCCAATTTTACGTTTATTTTTTTTATACAAGCAGTTTGTAGGAATTTATTTACTTTTTTGAAATAATTATTAAGGTTGAGGAGAATATTTGCAAGTTTGCGAAAAAGGGATTGACGCCATCACAGATTGGTGTGATCCTTCGTGACTCTCACGGAATAGCTCAGGTGAAGAGTGTCACTGGAAGCAAGATCCTTCGTATCCTCAAGGGTCATGGTATTGATCATTGGTGTATCCGTGTCGATTTAAGGTTTTTGACAAAGAGGATACCGTTTGTTTACGAATTTGGTATGGTTTTTATCTAGGGCTTGCACCGGAAATTCCAGAGGATCTGTATCATTTGATTAAGAAAGCTGTTGCAATTAGGAAGCATTTGGAGAGGAACAGGAAGGACAAAGACTCCAAGTTTAGATTGATTCTGGTCGAAAGCAGGATTCATCGCCTTGCCCGTTACTACAAGAAGACCAAGAAACTCCCACCCGTCTGGAAATAGTAAATCCTTTCTCTCTTCACTATAATTTTACTATCATATTTACGAGATTATTCTGAATTGATTGCTTGGTTTCTGAATATACATTTCTTTTCATTCTATGAATATTCAAGACATTATTCTTGTTATCATTAATGGACATTCGAAAGTGTCTTGTTGCCTCGATTCCCTTGAATAAATATGAATATGAATGAAGATTGTTGAAAGTTTTTGTGCTTTGCTTTGGTCCCATTGAAATATTTTCTTGATTGTCTGTGCAGAACGGCAAAATTCTTGTTTTACTGCTGAGCATTATTTGTTTTAGCTTTTCCTAGTAGGTTTCTATTCAGTTATAATTTTAATCTTATCTTTGCTATATATTCATGTGAATGAACCACTAGTGTACAATGTATGTACGTTGCTAGTTTATTGTTTCTTTTGAGTGCAATATCCGGGTTGTTGGATTGTCAAGGTCAAGTGAAACTATGCAATTTTGATTGTGTTGTGTGGTTTAGATTCTACCAATTACAAAAGAATGTGTTCATCAATGCAAGAAGCATTGCATGGGGACCTAATACATCTCCCAGGAAAATAACAGGATCATACTAAAATAAATATAAATTTTAGATACCAAATGTGATTTGTAAGCCTCAAATCCATCAGTACATGTAAATTGAGTAATCAGCTTTATATACGTACAACTGTACGGTCGTGTCATTTTCCTTATCATATACTGGACTTAGAAGTCTGGTGTTGCTTATTATTGTATGGATTTATGATGGCACGTTTGGTTCTCTATCATTGATTGGAACTTTGTTATTTTGCAGCGAGTCTACCACTGCCAGCACGCTTGTTGCATAGGTGATTTTCTGGATTAGTTTTGAATGACAACGGAGATATGGATGCTGTTATAGTTTATTCATTTCTATCAGTTGGCTGAAGTATGTTAGATTTGATTTTATGTTTTCATTTCAGTATGTTATTTGATCATAGGTGGAAATTTTAAAGATCTCGTGATTGCTATCTCGCTTTCTAATTTTATTCTTGGATCAAGGCAATTTTGATTATGACATATACTGCTCGAATCTTACTAGTAGTCTTGATACATGTTATAAATTCTGTGCGTCTGGATTTATTATACTGTTTGAAATTTGGTGCAATTTGCTCAGTTTACAGTTTATCATCATGAAAACGAAGATAGATAGTATTTGTTTAAGAACACCCTTTAAGCATTGTCAAACATGCTTTAATATGAAAAATTGATGTCATGTCATTGCCGGTAAATTCCAGTTTGAAGGATCGATCTGCTGTATTTTGTGCCTTCAATTATCTGACATGGAAGATGCCTCGGTTTTTTTGTAGCTATTGAATTGGATTATTCTGAAATGTTCATCTCGTCACTATCATAGGTAACTCAAAAATTATCGAGCTCTCTTGAATTACCTGTTGATTTCTCCATGAAGAGGAAGTATTTGTAAAATAATCCTGTTACACCTATGTGGCTGACACAGCTAAGTTAAATGTCATGCTAGTATCTCTTCCTCCTAGGCGAATTCACTTGAAAGTTTGTGGCCGCCTCCATCTTCTTGGCCGAGGCGATGAGGTTATATTCTATCTTCTCGTCCTCTCTCATTTTTTAGGCATCGAGAGTGCAATCCAATGCCTCATCGAATCTCTCCTCTGAGACGTGGCTCTGGCAAATTTGTCATCTTCTTGCTTCATGTCCTATATTAGGTGGCGCTCTAATTTGGCACCCATTCTTTTGAAGAATGAGTTTTTGAATAGTGATTGATGTAAAGAATGTGTGGTTAAAAAGTAAGAAGAATTTTTGGATTTATGTGTAATATTATTTTATTTGGAGAATGTGTGGTTAGAAATGAGTACTGTAGAAAAATGAGAATGAGAATAAGATAAAAAATGGTTGTCAAACGGGGGCTAAATTCAAGAAGAGTGGTTCAAGTTTTGCTTGTAATCAGTTCTCTCGAGTGTATTAACCAGTCCATTAGCTTGCTCTCTTTTAATGATTTGGTCGGCCGACGGTCAGTTAGACCAAATACTAAAGAAATTGCGTAAATCCCTTTAAACAAGCCCATTTCTAGTGTTTGTCATTAGCCCAATTAAGAGTCAAATGTTTTTTTGGGAAAAATTCATAAAACCTATTTTAAGTATACACTTTTTCAAAAAATAAGAAAATAACTCTTAAATTTCAAAAATCAGATATTTGACATGTACATACATATATATTTATATATATAAATATATAAAAAAATATAAAGATATATATATATATATATATATATATATAATATAATTAACTCGCCCCACCTCAACCACCCTTGCCGCTCCGACGACTGTCCGGCGACTGCTCCGATTCGGGTGAATATTCCGGTGAACGTTCTACCGTTGATTTATTTCGGCGACAATTCCGATTCCAGCAAATTTTTCCAACTCCGACGACTGCTCCGAATCGTGGCTCTACAAAACATGTGATCTGTTTATATTGATATGTGACCTATAATTAACCTGTGATCGTGATCTGTGACCTTAACGACTGTGATCGTGATCTGTGACTTCAAACCTGTGACTGTAATTTGTGACCTTAACGACGAAATAATTTACTACAGTTCTATACAATATGGTCATAGCTATCAAATTAATTGATCATATATATCTGTGTCTCGTCTGTATTGATTTGTGAATTTTAAAGGCGACAGATTATTTCTCGATCACGAATCGAAAATTTTACAAGTCACCGATTATTTCGAGGTCACAAATCAAACCAAAAATCATGACAATCTCCAGCACCAACAATATCGCCGTCACCACCATAGCCAACATCCTAACCACCACCAAAATATTAGATCCACAAAACCACCACCCCCGCCAACACGACCACCACCAACAAAATCATTGCACAACCACCGCAAAACAAAGATCCAAAATCTGCACAATCACCACCACTGCCGTTTACACAACACCAATAAAAACAGCCTAAAAACTCCTGATACATCGAACTGAGACACTAGCAATGTTACCTGAGGAATGCTTCTCGGGTAGTGATTGGAGCCAGCAGCGTCGCGACGCATAGCGACGCTGCTGCCGGCGTCGCGACGCTGCTGCAAATTAGGGCAGCATCGCGAGTTGTGAATTGGGGAGAGAGGGCGAGCTGTAAAGGGCAGCGCCGGCGCGCGGTGCTATCGCAGTGTGCCGGCGGCGGCCTTCCTCCGGGTAGGCGTGAAGCTGCGATTTTGGGCAAAGAGAGAGACGGAGAGAGAGAGGGACGTGAATTTAGGGTTGAAAATTAATTTAGGGGGATGGGGTGTATATATATTAATTTTCATAATATTATTATTAATAATATTTAATTAAATATAAAAAAATATGTATCTATATATAAAATATCTGATTTTTGAAAATTAAAACTTGACATCTGATTTTTGAACTTGAATCTTCAAAAGTAGAGATTCATGTAATTTCCACATGTTTTTTCCGTAAAATAATTAATGCCCAAGCCCATTCAAGTCTACTATTTTTGTAGGGTCATAAGCCCATATGTCGAACCAAGTAGAAAAGGCTGGATAATTGGTATGGGGGCTCAATTGGCTATTGCGATAATATTAAATTATAATATAATTTATATTAATTATTTACACCCCATGACACCTCACCCACCCCCATCACCTCACTACACCACCTTCCCTCCATCTCCGGCACCGCTCAGGTGATGCTCCGGCGACTGTCCCGACTATTACTCCGGTGACCGCTCCGGTGACTCTCCGGCGATCACTCTGACGGCTATTCCAACGATCACCCTGACGCCCGTTCCGGCGGCCAACTTCCAAATTTTTTCAGAATTTTTTTGTCACAATTGGTCACCAAGAGTCACAATCGGTCACAAAAATGGCACAATCGGTCACAACAAGTCACAATTCACCGGTCACAATCGGTCACAAAAGGGTACAATCGGCTACAAACAGTCACATTCGGTTACAAACAGTCACAACGAACTACCTGGTAGTCAAATCGCGATCTGGTCATATATCAGAAAAAGTTCGTCGACACCACCAACTCCGGTTGCAGCCTTCTTACTCTGCAGCGACGCCGACTACGCCTCCACCACATCAATCCAGTCATCCTTACACCCACAACCATCACCATACCCTATTCCAGAAGAAAAGAGCAACATCCGAAAACAATAAAATCCCATATGAAATAAAATTAAAATACCAACAAAAGATGCAATAAATGACCTGGTTCTTGAGTCTGCTCGAGCGCCTAACCGTGGTAATAATATTGTCCAAGTGGTAAATTTAAAAATGAATAATTCGAGTCCCCTCAGGGCCACTGAGGTGAGTACCCGGCCGTAAACTTCAGGGCCCCGTGGAATTAGTCGAGGTGCGCGCAAGCTGGCCCGGACATCCACGATTATCAAAAAAAAAAAAAAAAAGTTTGCAGCAATCAATCTTGAGATATTATTCGAAGCCTCAATGATGAGGAAGCTCACTATGGCTCACCACAATCTCCCTCAATTTAACCACAGATTCTTCATCTCTGTTTCCCACAAAACTCCATTCTGCATTCTCTCTCTCACCTTTCGTTCATCAAAATCGTTCCCAACAAGCTTTTCAAGTCCAAGAAATCACGGCCTGTTTCCAGATCCGAGACCGATCCGTCTTCCTTCAGCTCCCAAACGACGTCGTCTTCTTCCCACGAATCCCAATCTGGCCTCAAGCGTTCGAAATAATAGACATGGAAGGGACTGGGAAAGTAAAGAAAGAGGAGCTGAAAACTTTGTTGAGGGAGATTGGACTTCTTTGTTTCCGATCGTGATGGGAAGTTAGCGGCAGAGGAATTGCTCAACGTTTTTAAAACTACTGGGGACTCACGGTGTACGTTAGAGGATTGCCGACGCGTGATAGGAGTAGTGACGCTGGGAATGAGCCGTCGGAAGATAGGGAGATGAGCCATCGGAAGAGCGGGAGAGAGAGGGTAAAGGGAGAAGGACGCTGCGAGCAGAGACGACGGTGGTGGGTAGAGAGGTGGAGAGAAGATAGAAAACAAAAATGGTTTGGGGATGAATTGAGGGTGGGTGAATATTGTATATTACGTTTAATTTAAATTTTTATTAATTATAATTATTAAAATGTAATTATCACCTGATATATGAAGTTTAAACTAACTCTCCCTTATTTATGATAATTGACTTTTAATTACAGGTTTTCAGGTAATTTTCTCAAAAATTTCTATCACAAAAATAATTGAGGTACATTGACATTTGGTCCCTATTTGTCTACTATTATTTCAAAATGCATATTTTTTAAAATTTATTTTAATCACATATTCTTATAATAAAATATTTTGTACGTAAATTCAACTTTTTTAAAATTTTCTTTTTAACTATACGTTCTTGAAAAAAATCATTATTTCAAAACTCATTTTTATTGAATAATGATAGACAAACAAGGGCTTAGATAGATAGAAGAGCACTCTTTAAATTTGTTGGGATTGATTTATGTGTGGTAAAGAATTCATCAATTGGAGTCAACATTAAATTAAATATAATTCTTTGTCTTTGACGACGATTTTCTCAAATTAGTGTGCTTTAAAATGAAGAGCAAATGTACATATCATCAATCGTTTACTAGATTTTAATGTTTTTAATTCTATCACTGAACTTCAATTTAATTTTAAATTTCACCACTCCATCATATTATATCATCAATCGTTCACCATAAATGATCTTTCACATAATAGATAGGTGTCACCTAAGAAAATAAAATAAAATTATAACAATTTCTAGATGAAAATGATAAAAAAAAAAAAAAAAAAAAAAAGGTATTTTTTTAGATTACTACTTTTATAATGTGCCACAGTGATAAGTTGCGTCCTATAAGCAAGTTTTCTCGTTTGGGAGATAAAAGGTAGAGGTGAATTTGAGCCCTTGTTTGGGCCACATTATTTTTTTCATTCTCATTCTTCTACTCATTTTCAATCGTACATTCTTCAATAAAATAATATTTTTCATCACGTCAATAACTTTTCCTTCCTTTTCAACCACATATTCTCCATCACATCATTTCAAAAAAATACGTTCTCTCATTTTAATGTGTACCAAACGGGCTAACTAAAAATTTAAAGCAAGTGAATTGAAATTAAAATAGAAGTTTGTTGACCCAATCGAGACACTAAAAATTGTGTGATCCTATTAAACTTTTTTAACGAAAAGTTTAGTGACAGCAGATTCACCCCCTTTTGATTCTCATTATTTTTCATTAAATTATAATTAATTTTTGGGATAATTGCAGCTGCGGTCCCAAACCTTTCAGATTTTTGCACACTTTACCCTAACCTTTGATTTGTGCCAGCCACAGTCCCAAACCTTTCAAAAATATGCAGCAGAGGTCCAAATGGACGGTTTCCGTCCGTTTGACCGTTAGTCAACCAAAAAAGTCAAAATTGATTCAATTTTAATTAAAATAAAAAGGGCAAAATGGTACTTTTATAATTAATATATTCCCAAATATTAATAACAATTAAACTAAAAACAAAAATAACAAAAAAACCCCAACTTCACCTTCCATCTCTCTCTTCCTGCCGGCAGCACAATCAAACCAACCACCCACCATCTCTATCTTCCTGCCGGCACCGGCACGCCACCACCTCCCACCACCACCACCACCACCACCACTGTAAATTAGGTTGCCTTGGCTAACTCAATACCCCAAAGCTCCAGTTTCTCGACGCCCAAGCGGTAACAAAGACCAAGATAAAGAGCTAATAAAGGTTTGTTTATGTTTAATTCGTCTACAACTGCCAACGACCGCCAATAGGTTGGACTCGATTCTGCCATATAACCAGTCAAGGGTAATTGGATCTATGTATACCTGGAGCAGCACCGGCAGCAATCACTGTGATTAAGTAATAACAGCAAAATAATAACAAGAAGTTAGTTTTGAATTCGTACAAACAATTTCGAGATCCTCTTTCTTATGCACTCTTGAGCTTCAAATTCGAGATTATTGATGATCCCAATAGTTTATTTGACTGGTTTGTGCCTCCTGGAGTGAACTATTCAGGGGAAATTCTTGCATGTTCTTGGACTGTAGTGAAATTGCAGTCGAGAAATTTTTGGGCATTTCAGTGGTCTCCATGAGAGTGGAGCGAGAAATTTTCATTTCCATTTCATTTCATCGATTCGTGCAATTTCAGTGGTCTCCAAAAACCTTTTTTGGGCATTTCCATTTCATTTCATTTTTGGGCATTTCAGTGGTCTCCATGAGAGTGGATTGAGAAATTTTTGGGCATTTTCATTTTTGGGGATGATTATCATATTTGCAGAGATGAAATGGAAATCAAGATTACAAACATTGAGCATTTTCTAATTTCTATTGTGAAAAAGGAGGATGTTTGGGCATTTTCTAATTTCTATTGTGCAAAAATCGATTTTGGATTTATGGTCTAGCTTACATTAGAAGAAAAAGGAGGATGTTGGATTGGATTTCTTGAGGTAGGAGGTAGAGCAACAACTGGTTCGAAGGTGGCGGTTTCCGGCAGGTCTCGTCGGAGAAGAGATACTGTGGCGGAGAAGAGAAACTAGGGGGGTGGGGAGGGGAGGGGGGTGGGGTGGGGTGGGGTGGGTCGGCTTTCTTTTTCTTTTTTATTTCTTTTTCTTTGTAATTATTTTAAATGTATTAGCAAAGTTCCCATTTTGCCCTTAATGAATTTGGTCAATTTTAACTTTTTTGGTTGACTAACGGTCAAACGGACGGAAACCGTCCCTTTGGACCTCTGCTGCATATTTTTGAAAGGTTTGGGACTGTGGCTGGCACAAATCAAAGGTTAGGGTAAAGTGCGCAAAAATTTGAAAGGTTTGGGACCGCAGCTGCAATTATCCCTTAATTTTTCATTTTCTTCTTATCAATTATGATTCGTTTGATAGGCAAATGTGGAAAGAAATTCTAATTTTATATTAGTTGGAAAATAAAAACCCATCAAAATCCTATGAATTGTTTTTCATGAAAAAAAAAATACAGATTAAAGTGATGTATCTTGGAATTTGATTTCCATTTCCACGTTGAAATCAAACGGTCAAAGTGGAATTCGTTTTCTTCGAATGTGACATTTTCTATGAAATTCATTGCAATCAAACATGATTTTATATATTTTTCAATAAAATAATATTGTACTTAAATCTAATTTTTTTTCAATTTTTTAATTATACATACTTCAAAAAATTGTTATTTCTCCCATTATAACGTGGAAAAAATGTAAGTCAACTGGGCGCAAGTCTACCACAAGATTTTTTTCAGGTTCAAATGATAATTATTTAAATAAAAAAGCAAAATAATTAAAAAGTATTAAAAATAGGATTTACAGAATCTAGCACATAAACCCTACAATAGTAAAACCCAAATCTCTACCCCCAGCTAACAAGTTCCCAGTTCCATCGGAGAGAAAATGGCCACCGGATTAAGACTAGCGACGGAGAGAACCGGTGACGGCGCCGGACAACCTATTCTCGACGCCGATGACTGCGAGGAACTCGTGCACGTCCAGCCTGGTGTCTCCATCGTCCTCGGCAACCGCCTCCCTGAATCCCCTGGCACTCTCTACGTCTCCACTAAGTATATAATCATAGCATCTTTTTCCTTGGGTTTATTTTCTTAATTGAATTTTTAATTAGTGTATTTTATATTGAAGGCAAGTTGTGTGGTTGAGTGACACGGACAGGGCGAAAGGCTACGCAGTAGATTTCTTATCGGTGTCACTTCACGCAGTGTCGAGGGACCCCGAGGCATACTCTTCTCCTTGTATTTATACTCAGGTGAAGAAAAATTTACCTCCTTTCTGCAAGTTGGTGGTGTATTGATCTTCTTTTCTTGTTTGAGGTTGAGGGTCTCGATATTCAGTTGGTTTTGAGAGTTTAGATTTTCTATCTAAAGATTGATAGCTTGAAAAACACAGCTTGTAACTTTTCGAGTCATTCACAGTAAACTAAACTATGATGCACATACACTCGTACTAGGGTTGAGTGTAGTGTTCGACACGTGTTGTGTTGGAGGCGGACACTCAAGGACATGCATCCAACAAGTTAGGTTCCCCCCCTTTTTTTGTTTATATATTTTTTAAATTACCGACTCTAGAAACCCTCAAGCAAGCTCCCAACATGCCATTTGCCATGTCCAATATCAGATATGATAAAAAAAAAGATATAATTATGTATTTAAAATTTTGGAGAATTTAAAACATGTTCATGTCCACTTTTTAGAAAAATATGTGTCTGTGTCCATGTTGTGTGACCGTGCAACTTAGAAGGTAAAACATGTGTCAACAAATGCCAAGGAAAAAGATAGATTGCGACATAAAATTCCGTTAGTTCAATAGTGAGTGTAACTAAACTCAAATACAACGTTGCCTAGCATTTAATGTCATGAATTCAAGACCATAGAGAGCAAAACTAAATATAAGTTTAAATTTACATTATTCCAATTTGGCAAGGCAAACTCAACCTTGTTCTCTGAATTACTTCTTGTCTATGCCACAAACCTTCAATCTTAACCACTAGCTGAGATGTATTAGATTTAGTTACACTTATTGTTGATCTTATGGATTTTTATTTTCTGTGTCAACCTATCTATTTCTTGGCATTTACTGAAGCCTTCCACTCCTTCCACTATGGCCAAGGTGGGGACAATTATAACTTCTTAGCTTGCGATAAAGCAATAAAGTATTTGACGCAAACTCTCAGATACATGATTTGTCTAATATTGTCATATCATTTTATGTCAGATGGTATTATTTTTGGTTTTGGAGAAAGGTTTTGTCCCATTAAAATGATCAAGAGATGAATGATAAGTTGTTGGTCATCATATCTAAGGACTAATTCTATAAAGCAGCCATCTGTAGTGAATATTTAGCCCTTGTTTGGTTTTGATAAAAATTAAATTTTAGTATATTTTGATAAAAGTTGTTGGTCTCATAAAATGTGTGGTTGAAAATGAGTTCGAGGAAAATTGAGTTTTAAGAAATGGGGGCCAAACGTGGGCTTAATTATTTAAATCATGCTGGTTACAGTTGAATTTCTCCTCGGTCTTATTTCCTAGAGAGGTAAGAACATTCCTTGCTCTTTTGATAAGTTGCCAAAACTGGAAGAGAGGTTTATACTTTATCCTTATTGGAGGAAACTTTGCTGATAAATCATTTGCAGTGAATGACTGGAAGAGTTATTAATCTGTGCATTTTGCTTTTAGATCTTGAATTTGTACATATTTTTTACTTAGAGCCTGTTTGGTACCGATTAAAATCCAATTAAAATTGAAAATATAGCCGTTATTGGGCCTCACTCGTCTAATAAAAGTCAACAATAACGGCTAGTTTTTCAATTTTAATCCGATTTTAATCTCTACCAAACGGGCCCTTAGTATCCTTTTCAGCATGTAATGTACAAGGCTGTGAACAGTGTCATGTCCCCTACCCCCAACTCAATTTTTCGTCTTGTCATTTTTGTGTTAGTGCACGCACATAGAATATACTTGGTTCAATGTGCTTACCTGATATTCCTTTTTGTTTTTCCTTCTTCGAAGATTGATACTGGAGCTGAGGACGATGAATCAGAGGGCTCAGATTCTGAGTGCAATGATACACTGGACTTATCGAAGATCAATGAGATGAGACTTGTGCCCTCGGATCCTAATCAGTGTATTGCTTTTGCTTATATATGCATCATCTATCCACTATATCATCTTTTTGGATATATTTTTATTTTTTTCTGGTGAAAACTAAATTCCTTCTCAATTTATTTAACAGTAGATACACTGTTTGCGGTATTCTGTGAATGTGCTGAACTGAATCCTGGGCCCATCGAAGGTGATTGATAATCTCTTGGACTCTTATGATCAAGTAGTATTCTAGGGATGACAATTTGACCTGAAAAACCCAAGCCCCAGTGCCCCACCCCGTTTATTTAGTCATTCCTTAACCCAACCTTTTTATACCCAAACTTGAACCGATTCCATTTCCCCAAATTACCTAGAATTTACAAGGAAAAAAATAAAAAGAATATAAATGGGCCTGCACCGCGCCCCATTGCATCCCTATATTTATCATAATGTTTTTATTGTCTATTTCGTTACGTTTATGTTTCCAACAGGACAAGAAGTAGAGCACAACTGGGTTTTTAGTGCTGATCAGTTTGAAGATGGGGTTTTAGGTATCAATCTGACCTGCTCTGTTCTCGTTGCCTCTATAAATTTCATAGTTTTTCACCCTTCTACTCTTTATTTTTCTTTGTTATTAGCATCTGCGGATGAAGAGGATTCTGACTTGATTGTCTCTCAAAATCAAACCCATTCAATTGGCGCTAATGGGAATCATGACTTGGCTCGTTCAGTGCTTCAGGTATGTGTAGATTTGGTGCCTGAAGGTTTTAATAACTGTGGTTTTAAACTTTATCTGGTAATGCTGCTCCCTAGTTTGTCATTTTCATACTATTGATGGTGGGGGTAGTTTGAACTTGCTTTTGGTCCTTGTGCTGCACCTTTAAAAAGTAGAGCTGCATAATTGCATGAGTTACTTATTGGACTCGATGACATAAATGGTTGCACGTATTGCTTCTTCCATATAAATCACACGATGTGTTTTCCATGCTTTAAATATACATATAAACATAAGCCAGTGGTAGAAAGTAATTAGCAGTAGTAGATTTTGACTAGTTTGAAAAGGCCATTTATGAGTAGGATGTCTAAGACATTTTAAATGTAAGCAAGGTCTTTTAGACAATTGAAATCTAAAGGGCATTTTTCACCTTGCAATTTAGGAGCGTCGTTTTAAGAAATTCCTCCAATTCATAGGCATGAGCAACATATAATATGGTATTAATTCAATGATGGATTTCAATGTTGAGAGTAATTAGGCTTTTCTAGTTCAATCAAGAAAATAAGGCACAAGTACTAAAAAATTTGGCTAGCATGTCCCTTTTTTTTTTTCAAAATTCCCCCCCCCCCCCCCCCCCCCCTCCTCCTCCCTCTTGTCCTTTATCTTCTTTCTGTTTTATTTTCGCCTGTTCCGCAAACTTGCACCTCACATACTCCCTGTTTTCTTCATCATACAGCAACCCAAGCCACCACTGGCAGCATTCGTGCACAGATATCTCAATCTCACTTCTTTCACTACACACCACGAGCACAGTAGCACATTCATTCATCCACCACATCATCAGCCCCTTCAACTGGCAGGCTCCTCCACGAGAAACTGCATCATCACACCACCATTAACAGCAAAACACAAACCTTATTTCAGAGCCTTTGCCACTGCCAAGTCTAGTAGCACAACGATCATTTCAGTGCCCGTGCCACTGCAAGTCTATAAGCTCAATGATCTCTAATAGATTATCCTCTAAAACTGTTAGCAGCAGCAGCATCACAATCTTTCCTCTCCGTCACCATTTAAATTCTCTCCTACTTTCTTCCTTATTTTTCTTCTGAAATACCGAGTCTCTTCTATTGAATTTTCTATTCTCTCACATATGTGATCTCTCAAATCTCAATCCCTCTTCTTCTTTAGCAAATCCTTCTCTTGAGCTGAAAATTTCCTTCTCTCAAACAAACAAATTTCTTCATCTTCCCCTGTTCTCTTGGGAATTATTTCCTACAAAACACACAATATTGCATAAAAAGCAAAACTCACAAGCACACACAGACATGTAAACGTAATGATAGGATTACATTGTCGCTATAGACTTGTAACATTTAATAATCAGAAACTCTGAATTGATAACCAGTGTAAATTTTAAGAAATCAGAACCGAAGCTAAACAAATTTGAAGAGGGACATGCATTGGAATTGCCTTGCTAGTAGAGTGGAATTTTAATGCATCACAATATTTATCCTTGCATCACAACAACTGGATTGGTGGGGCATCACAATCTCGGGAAGTTACTGGCTTACTGCAGTTGAGGTTTGTGTCATGGGATCAGGTTCACCTGCTTTTGCAATCTGTAACTATTACTTTCACCATGAAGCGCTGCCTTAAGAATGAGCTTCAGTATATGCCCATACGGAAATTTTTAACCTGATTATTTGTTCATCAATTAAGTTTGCATGATGACAACAAACTCCATCTTCACAGGTTAAGTAGGACAGTGGATATTGCTGTTTGAATTGTCCATGCTGACTGACTTTTAAGTCCCTCCTCCATGTTTGTTCCAACAATTTATTTTCCCCTTCTAAAACATCCTCTGCCGGAAAGTAGCTCTACCCTTTGTTGCTATTTTGTTGAAGCAGTTCGGCGTTGTTGCTTGCATGGAAAAAACTAAATGGGTTTTTTATTGCTTGCTATATTGGAATTGATGTTTTCACGTCTCTTGCAGCTTCAAATTAACGATCAACGGTTTGAGGATGCTGAAGAAATGGAGAGTGATGATAAAAATGGCCACCATTGAGCTGCAAATTTCTTTTCACTCAGCCCTTCGAATATCGTACCATCTTTTATGATAGTAAGAATGAGACTGTATATTAAAATGGAGATTTAGATTTGTGATGCTCCACTTAGGTGCTGTTACTAATTGTGCATTTCCTACCTATTAATGATGATTTCCTTGTGCAAGTTGATGAGAGGGGGATTCCATGAGTTCTTTCTTGGCTGAATACTCAAATGCATGCTACACAACCCAAAGGTTGAGGACCTCTATTGTAATTTCTCCTTTGATTTTCTATGTTGTGAAGAAATTGAACCAACAAAAATTTTAAGCTTTTAAATTTCTTTGACTCAACCAAAATATAATTTGGTCTTATGTATTGAGTTTTAGTGCGGCTCTAATTGCAACGTGCAAGCCAATCATCTTAAAGAAAATAAAAGTTTTAATATGCAATTATGAAATAGATTTCGAAATTTTAGGATGAGAAAGTTGAAACAAGAGATCTCGATTTATAACTTATGGTTTGTGTTTAAATTTATTTTGATTTATAACTCAATTTGTATTCACAATGTGTTCGATGCACATTGTGGGGAAAAGAATGCATACTTTGAATTGACGTGAAGAAAAATATGTGGTGAAAAAATAAGAAAAAGTTTTGGATTGGTGTGTAATATTATTTTATTGATTATTGTGTGATTGGAAATGAGTAGATGAAGAATGCATTTATTCAATAATGTGGATCAAACAGAGGGCATATGTTGCTAAAAATGTAAGTTGGGTTGTGAATTGTTAAATGGGAAAAATTCATTTATCCTACTTCATCTTTACCCTATTTCAAAAATAACAAAACAACTTTCACATTTCAAAAATCAGATTTTTTGACCTATACATACACATATTTATAAATATTTATTTATATATTTAAATATATAAAAAGATATAAATAAATAAATAAATAAATAAATAAATATATATATATATATATATATATATATATATATATATATATATATATATATATATATATATATTTGTGTGTGTGTGTGTGTGTGTGTGTGTGTGTGTGTGTGTGTGTGTGCAATTAACCCACCCACCCCCACCTCCACCACCCCCCCACCGGTCCGGCGACTGCTCCGGTGCCGATTCCGGCGACTGCTCCGACTCAAGTCACAAGTCACAGTTCAGGTCACAACTCAAGTCACAAGTCACAGTTCAGGTCACAAATCAGAATTTTGTTCATAGTCACTACTTATTTTCAAATTATCACAGCACATGTCAAAAATTTTATAGGTCACAATTTGTTTATCGGTCACAGATCAAAAATTTTGCAGGTCACTGATTAATTTTTATTCACGAATTGTCGAATTTTAAGGTCACGGATAGTCCTTTATGCGGTCACAGTCTAATCTATGACCACCGTCAACAGTTGTGCCACCAGTTCAACGCTGTATTTAACAGCATCATCACCACCGTCCACCGCCACCACTACACCAACGGCACCCACGCAACCACAAGATCCACCACCATCACCCACCTCCACCGCAGCTAGAAACCACGACGACCACAACCAGATATACCAAAAAAATAGATACAAAACTTCTAACACCCCACAACCACCATCACCACCACGGCGTGGCCACCCCTCCCACGCAGATCACGCCCACGTCCACACAAATCACACCTACCTCCACACAGAGCACACAGACCAGTGGCCGCTTTCTCGGAGGCTATGGCGACGACGCTCTTCGGGGATTCCAACAATTAACAGTAGCGTCGCGAATTAGGGCAAAGTCGCGTGACGCTGCTGCAATCGAATTAGGGCAGCGTCGCGACGTTGCTGCAAATTAGAGCAGCATCTAAGGGCGACGTGAATTAGTGTGGAGATGGGAGGGATGGGCAGGAGAAGGAGAGGAGGAAGAAGGGAGGAGAGGACACCGCCGAGAGAGAGATAGGGAGGGTGACTGGTGAGGGATTTATGTCGAGAGAGAGGTATAGGGAGGGTGACGTGAAAGATTTAGGGATTTAAGTTGGGTTGGGTTGGGGTGGGTTGGGTTGGGTTGGGGTGTATATAAATTAATTTTTTATAATATTATTATTATTATTTAATTAAATATAAAAAAACTATATCTAATTAAAAAACTTCTGACTTTTGAAAAAAAAAAGATGAAATCTGATTATGGAACTTGAATCTCCAAAAGTAGGGATGGGTGTAATTTCCACTTGTTAAATTAAACAAAAATACGACTAAGATTGATTGATCGACATTAAAAAAACTTGTAACTTGAAGTTTGTCATTTTATTCAAAGTAGTAATCTTTAATTTGGTTCTCATTTTTTAAAATTTACTATTTTTATCGATCTTATAATCACATATTTTACAAATTTTCGTAAAATATACTAAAAATCTGATTTTAAACAAAAAATTACAATAAATCATCTCATCTAAGTGCTATTTATTTATATTTTCAATGAACCCCAACAAAGTATACTACTGGATTGGCCCATCTTTTAACCATTTTCAAACCAAAGCCCAATAGAAAAAACAAAAAAGAACAAGAAAAACCCTAAAACAACTCCACTAAAACGTCCACAAGAAAGAAGTCGTAGCGCCAAATCTCTTCACCACTCTCAGCTCCGCCTCTATCCACCGTCGGTAAATCTCTCTCCGCCCTACCCTATATTGACATTTCAGTACCGCATAAGATAATTTTTTAATTTACACAGCTACTGTTTATTTATTTATTTTTTTTTTGGGTTTTTCACAAACTTAAAATTATGTTGTGTGTGTTTATGGAGGAATCAAAGGAAAAGAATGGCGTACGCAGCGATGAAGCCAACTAAGCCTGGGTTGGAGGAGCCCCAGGAGCAAATTCATAAGATCCGTATCACTCTCTCCTCGAAGAATGTAAAGAACCTCGAGAAAGGTATTGCAGCACGGTCTATATAAGGTTGTGCAATTTGATCATGCCCTATTAATTGTACTATTAGTTGAGACATTACTCTTGCTGATTATGCTTTGTTTATTGTACCTTTGTGTTGAGATAACTAGTTAGTTTTTCTTTCTGTGGCTCAGATTTAGTTTGTATGATTTCCTCTGTTGCTATATGATCTACGTTTCATTATTAGCATTTGTTGTTTGAGTAATTAATTGACTGTCAAAAAATGTTTATTTTTGGGTGCTTTTCGCATTAAGTTTGGATGAGAGATATTACTTGGAACTATTTTTTATGCGTTACCAGTTGGTAGATAAAAGGGTTTATAGTATGTCACTCATAAAACTGAAACAATTATAGAAATCATTCAGCTTTATAATAGCTACTTGTTTGGTCCATTATGGAAACCTGGGTTTTGTATTACAATTAGATGGCTGGCACTTGTTGCACACATTAAATAGAATCCTATACATGGGGAAGAGATTTCCTTGCTTTGTGATAAAAATGATGAAATAATTCTCTAATTTGATGCTTTGTTGACCTGATTTGTTAACAGTGTGTGCTGATTTGGTTCGTGGTGCTAAAGACAAGAGGCTCAGGGTTAAGGGACCAGTGAGAATGCCCACTAAGGTTCTTCTCATCACTACTAGGAAGTCACCTTGTGGTGAAGGTATTTCTTTCAGCATGAGTATAAGAATATACTTCCCTTAATATCTAATCCTTAATATGGTATTTTTGAAGCTGTGATTTCTTATTTTGTTCTTTAATAGATGTGGTATAGCTAGGTTTATCAGTTATTTGGTGTAGGTTATTGCTATTTAACTGTGCTTATGCCTCGTAACTGCATATTCACTCCCATTCACAAATTTTTGGCCATTTAGTGGTTCTGAACAAATTGTTTTATAGGAGTTAAAGGTGGATGTTGTGTTTGACTTTATTTTCATCCCCGCATTGCCTTAACCTTCATTTGTGTAGTACGCCAAGGTATCCATAATATCACCGATTTCCCACAAATGCCATCTCTGTGCAATTTAAGCTCATGGCTTGCAGCCTATAAATATACACCACTTCGGACTTCTCACTTCCAAATCAACAATCAATTCCACCATCTCTAATAAATTCAGTGAACTTTCAGTCAAGAAATTGAAAATAGTTGAAGAAAAGACCAATGAAAACATAAAATTTTGCAAGTAAAAATCCAACGACTAACCATTGTTTCATGTCAGCCCAACAATCAAATTACTTTAACCTAATGCCAATTTGAATGTTTAGTATGTTGTGATGTGCAAGTCCACTTATGGTTTGTTTTATCATTACATCAGATTTATAGTGAGTTACGTTTGAGGAGATGGCTTAGCGGTTGCAGTGGTGAGAAAGTGAATTTTGGAACTGGGTTGTTTGTGGGGAGCAATGCTGCCTTTGGAAGCAGTGCTTCATGAGGAGAGGATTAGCAGGTGGTAGCAAAGTGGTGGACGGGATATTGGGTTGGCTTGCAGGTTCTAATGATTGGAATTGGGAGCGAGTGTTTTAGTGCACTAGGTGTAATTTTAAGCACAGGAAATTTGCCATGCTTGACAACCATTTTTTGAGAAGAATGAGTTTTTGAATATTAATTTTTTTTGGATAATTTGTGGGTTTAAGAAGTATGAAAAATATTTGGATTTACGTGAAAAATATTTTATTGTGAGAATGTGTAGTTGAAAATGAGTATGCGAAAAAAAGAGTTTTGAAAAAATGGTTACCAAACAGGGGCCATCTATTTTTTCTTGTGGAAATGCTCATTTTCCTTGCAACCCCAAAATGGTAAGAATTCCAATCTGTACAAAACAGAGGTTTTTGTCCTTCGAGGCTTTGATATTATCGCCTGTAAAAATTTACAGTAACTTTCTGTTTTAGAGAGCAGATAAGTTTAAATTCTTTTCAATACTCACGGGAGTTGAGTCTCGATCTTCTGTTGACTATATCTTCTTAAGTTCTTTTTATTTTTTAAATTGGTTGTCTTTTGATTAGATATAACTCTAGGGTCTTTGTTAAACGCCACTTATTATTTTATTTATTTATTTTTTTTTATCGAAACTTGCAGCGATTATCTTTATTATCTGTTGCTTTTCCTAAAAGTCCATTGTTGTTAAGATTGAGTGGTGAATTGTTGGTTTAAAATCTAGATTATCGATATAAGATCAGGCTCAGACGGTATGATTTTGTGCACCTGTGTTTCTGTGGATCACCATTGAATTAAATTGTGAAACTCCATGTTCATGGTGCTATTGACTCTTGTTATCTCGATTTGAATTTTATTTTAACGAATTTGATCCACAGGTACCAACACGTGGGATAGGTTTGAGCTCCGTGTCCACAAGCGCGTGATTGACCTCTTCAGCTCCCCGGATGTGGTTAAGCAGATTACCTCAATCACGATTGAACCTGGTGTTGAGGTTGAGGTTACCATTGCCGATTCTTGAGCTTGCATGTATTTCAGCAGTTAATGCTGCGATCGTGTAACTTGGAATTCAATCGTCTCTGGGGATTGTAACAAGGTTATGGTAGTAGTTTTGGTATACAGTTTTGGAGGTGAAGGGAACTTTGTTATTTACTCATTAGACCAATTAATCATATGATGTTTCAAATGCTTGGATAATTGAACTGTAGCACCCACCCTTTATATCAAAAAGATTAATGTTTTATTTGATTTCTTATTTTCAATTACTGTCACTTTCCTTGGTATTTGATACGTTAGATTGGACATACTAAACAAGATTTAATTTAAAGCACTATATTTTGGATCGAAGGCCATTTACTTTTGAATAGTCGAGCTCACGTCAATCCTAATGTGATTTCATTCGACCGGACCAGATCCAATTCTCCAACCCCAACCCCTTAGAAATAACACCCAAAGAAGAAAATTCAACAATTTCATCCCAAACGAAAAAAATTGAAAATACCGACCAATTCTTTGGGAAATATATAAGTTTGTCATGCATTACAAATTTCAATAAATTGCTATAATACATAGAAAATGTCATGTCAGAGGAAAACAAATTCTACTTTGGCTGTTTGATTACAACGTGGAAATAGAAACTGAATTTCAAGGTACAACCACTCTAATCTGTATTTTCTTTGTTTTCATGAAAAACGAATTCCTACAAAAATAAAAAATAAAAACAAAAATCTATATATTTGCTTAAAAAGATCCCTACAAATACATTTAAAGCTTTTTCGTTAATATTTTGTTATAAAAATCAAATTATACAATAATTTTATAATTAAAAAGTCACACATCATGTAGCATTTTGATTAGAACTCTGCAGAGAGAGAAAATGAGGCTCTAAAGTTGACGAGCCAATCAAGTATCACAACACAAAAGTTTCGTGCCAAATTATGTTGTTTTTTTCGGGTGAAATTTGTCAATCAATCATGTCAAGTAACATATATCAATCAATAATGGTGTTGCTAAATCCAACGCATGACTCGATGTCTACCAATAGTATCATATTGCTCCATTCAGATTTTTGTGAAACTAACGCACTGTTATGGTGTGTTTGATTGCATTTATTTTACATAAAAAATGTCAAATTTTCACTCAAATTCTTACTTTGAAATGTTTGATTTCTACTCCCTCCGTCTCAATTATATAGGCCTGTTTCGTTTTTCACACGGATTAAGAAAACTTCTTTAATGTCATTGGAAAATTAATTTTTGTCAAAATCTTTCATAATTTATCCCTATTTAATTTTCAGTATACAAAACTAAATTATTGTTTGAGCTAATAAATAATTTGAAGAAGAAGAAATGAGAGTTGTTCCATATTTCCAAGAAGTGAGAAATGTGTGTATTTACTATTTAGATGATTTTAAGAAATTTGCATATTAAGTGGAGAAAATTTAATAAGGGTGTATTGGTAAATGAACACAACAAAATATTCTCCATTAGGAAACATGCCTATATATTTGGGACAAGAGATAAATGAAACTCGACCTATATAATTGGGACGGATTGAGTATTTTTTTCCATGAAAAATATTTTCCAACTTTTAAAAATATGTCTAATTTTCCTCCTTTTTAAGGAAAACATTTTCTTTGGAGGGAATGAGTTTTTATTTTTCTCAAAATAAGGAAAATATTTTCTTTTTTAGAATATATTTTTCACTCTAATCGTTACAGAAGTAACAGGTTGGAGATTTAAATTAGATGTTTAAAAACACGATTAAGAATTCATTTGTATTGAGGATTAAAAATTATAATTCTATTTTATCGAGCGCAATGAAAATGAGACTCTAAAGTTGACGAGCCAATCAAGTATCACAACACAAAAGTTTCGTGCCAATTTATGTTTTTTTTTTTTTTGGGTGAAATTTTTCAACCAATCATGTCAAGTAACATATATCAATCAATAATGCTTTTGCTAAATCCAACGCATGACTCGATGTCGTTTTCGAGGACATTACCAATAGTATCATATTACTCCATTCATTTTAAGAAGATGGATTTATGAGTTTTGCTCCTTTGCCAGAAGACGGCTGCCCACTTGGATGATCGACCCTCACAAGAGGGTGGGACCGACGTGGGGCCCGGCCAAATAAAAAATGAAAAAAAAAGCCACCTCCCCCCCCAATGTGAGTGATCTGTCAGGGGGGGTGTCACTCCCCCCCTGGCAATGTAGCTCGGTTCTGGATTTATTTTTCATTTCTTCGTCTCAAATTATAGATTACTTTCTTTGTTGAGAGTTTAGATGATTTTTTAATTTTAAAATATGCCACTATTTAACGTGTTTTATTATAAATAAATATGAACTCTATTATTTAAATCATTATTTAATGTAAGGGTATATTAAAAAAATTATGCTTTCAATTATATTAATTATATATATTTTTTTAATTTGTGTAAAAATAGAAACAAACATATTTTTGTGAGACAAACCGACTCAAATGAATTTTATAAAAAAATCCTTTTTTTTTTTTGGGACAAAATCTGTTAAATGAGAACACATTTGCGTGTTACAAAAGTAACTGGTTGGAGATTTAAATTAAATGTAAAAAATCACTTGTATTGAGAGTTCTATTCCATCGTGAACAATCAATTTGCAGAAAGAAATGAAAATATGCAATATTCATATACATTCGCCCCACTGTGAGAATACGTCATCTTCCAGTACTGCAATAATTCATTACGATAAAAAAGATTTACAAGAGAAAATCGCACAATCTATTTTCTTTAACCTCCCTTTCTCGCTTGTATGATAACAATTTAAAATTCTAACGACAACTCACTATTAATAAGACAAATTAGGAGAAAATCAAAATTTACGACGACTCAAATTCTAATACGAAATTTACAAGAGTACAAATTTCTAAACAACTTTTAATAAAATTTTGATCTGTATACTGGCTCCACATAACAGCAATAATTAGGATTCATAACTAACAATTTGTTAATAAGTAAATAGGTTGGGAATCAATACTGTAAATTATTGATTGTCGTACTAATTGCATTATTTAAGCAGCAGCAGCATTATTATTTATTATTATTTTTAGGTAAAACTTTTTGTCCCTTTTCTCCACAACCTTTTGCTGGTGAAAATTTGTTCAAAGATCAATTGAAAAATGGAAAGGTAACTAAGCAAAATATTGTTTGCGGAAAGGTAAAATTTGTGCTCCCTCTTAGATAATTAGTTCATATTCGACGCGCTGAACGAGATATAATTTCAACAAAAAAACATATTTAAAAAAAGAGTAATGATATTTATCCCCACTGGGGTTGAATCTCAATCTATGTGGCTATTATATGGTATTAAATGATAGATTCATTTAAATACAAAGTCATAGGATTTATTTAATTGAGTCTATCATTTAATGTCATATAATTGTCATATAGACTGGGGCTCAACCCCAATGGAAATGAATAACATTATTCTTAAAAAAATCTCTTAAAAATTTGAGGTCGACTACCAGAATTTTTTCCCCGTAATGTTAAGTCTACTTGTTCTCCTTCGAACATGTTTTGTCACAACCATGTCCCATTTAATTTTCATGAAAAATACGTCTCAACCACTTAAATTAACGTTATGCTCACTCATTGACATATATTATAATCTGTTGCACTGAATGGTCTTGCTCGATTATAATTGACATAAAATATCTGCCCAATGTTGATGGATATATCAATGACTTGTGTGAAAAGAAGATTAAGTTCCTGTTTGGTGTAGCATGAAAAAGTTGAAGTTAACAATTAAGTTTAATCATATATTTCATAGTATCCACTACCCACAACTTTTTAATCATAAACTTCTGTCAAAACTTAGTAAAAATCTATTTTTTAAAAAATTATTTAGGTATCCAAATTTCACCGGACTAATCCTGAGGAGTTACAGTCTTTTCATCTGGTTTACCACCAGAGCAAATCGGATACGATTACAACTTATACATACTTAGACCGGACATTAGGTAGGTGGTTCTTCTCCTTGTGAACCCTCCTTTACAACGTACAGACGGACCCCTGGATGGATGACAGAACGCACCATGACATCTGCCTTCACGGGACATCTGTCTTTCTACATAAATGTTGCCTTCTAGTTGTCGCGAGAATGCAAACTTCCGATACTGCATAAAGAACCATCTTGCTTTACCAAAGAGGGCAAAATTATATTTGACCTTAGTAAGACGGCAATTATGGATATTAGTGGGCCCAGGCCTTAGATAGGCCTTTTTCCAACACAGTTAAGTCGTATGCCAGCCCAAATAATTTGCCGAACTAAGGACCACTTTTCTCTTCAAATCTTCTTCGCTCCCGGCGAGTGCAAGTGATACCACGTCCGGAAACTCTTAACTGGCCATGGAAAGATATTTAGGAAAAGGCGGCGCGTGAGGGTTCCCACGTAAAAAGAGGAATTTGATTGAAAATAGCAGTGGGTCCCACATTGGAGACTACAATCACACTCGTACTGGGATGGGCCCCATATTGAGACTTTTCTGATCCTTTACTCTGAACACAAATCAATGGAAGCGCCAATCACTCCGTGATTAGCATTACCCTCTTTGTACGATAAATAATCACATAAGCCATCGTTTGAGCTCCATTTTTTTTTTCAATAAAATTACGCAATCTCCAATAAAATAATATTATATATAAATTCAATTTTTTTTATTATTTAATCACACATTCTTCATCGTAATATTATTGCAAAATACATTTAAAAAAAAAAAAATAGGGCTCAAACAACCCATGAGCTTGTGATTGAGTTTTTGTCGGGAATAATGCTATTTATCATCATAATGATGGAACATTTGTAATTTGATAACTTTATTTTTTCTCACATTTTTCTATCCCCTCCCTCGTTCTAATAAAAATTGAACTGTCTAATTTCATTATTTTGCATAAACACTCATATCACTGATATTTTATCACCATGATGATAAATAACATTATTTCTTTGTCACTCATTTTTAATTATACATTCTTTTAGTAATTTTTTAACCACACATTCTCCAACAAAACAATATTACGAAACATATTCTTTCAAAAAATAAAGCTCAAATAGACCCTTACTCTTTATCAGGGAATTTTTAGAATTTCCACTGCTCAGTTTTTTTTTTTTTACCTCTGACCATCAAACGATATGTGAATAACATGTCCTACTCTCTTCGAAAGTTTGAAAGAAGAGAAGCTTTCAGTTCTGTTTGTGTTTGAAACAATTTTGTCTTATCCATATTACTATATTTCTAGAGTCCAACAACCTATATAAAGGTTAGTAGTTGACTAGTACTCGCAAAAGGCCGTACGGTCCAAATATAAATGTCATGGTTGGAGGTAGCAAAATATGCAAATTCGTAGGTCACTCAATTTCCATCTTTATGAGCTAAACTAAAACCATCTTTGAAGTTTCGTACTACCATGGGAGGTCACATTCAGCTTCCAAAATTTGGAGATCCGACTCTAACAAAGTACAGCCTCTCGTGCAATGTTAAGAGTCCATTTGTTTTTGAACTCGTTCAATTAATTTTATAAAAGTAGTTTTTTTAGTTAGAAGAACATTCAAAAGAAGATGGTTTAATGAAACTTCCTTTAAAAGCTCTTTTTGAACACCAATTAATGTAACTTCATCAATAGGTTCTTCTACAAAAAGCGAAAGCAAAAATCTTGCCCTGATGAACCTTGAATGCTAATGCATCCTCGGACAAAAATTTTCTTGTGCAGCGTTCGAATAGAGCAACAAACCCTAACTATCTTTGACCACAGCCCTACAGCAAAAAAAAAAAATTAAATAAAAAAATCCTAGCATCTCGTCTAGTTGCAACAATTTTTTCTTTATCAATGTTATCATTTTTTCTTCTTTCCCATTTGACAACAATTTGTATTTAAATAAATTTGGTTATCAAAATATAAAATGAAACAATAGAAATAAATATTTTGTGCTATGACTACAAATACCCTAAGATAGGGGCATATATCCTACTATAATAAAAAGGGCAGTTTTGGGTTACCGTAGATGCAACAGTAACCCAATGAGATGTTACTGTTGATTTCCCACACCTTCACAACTCCAGTCCTCAAATTTTATATCGTATCATTTTTTCCCCAATTTGCTATAAAAACGATGTCTGTGTATTTTCAGACAAACACAAATCTCAATTGCCCTAAGATCATGAACTCAGCTTTCCAACAATGAGCATTTTCAAACCAACACAAAACTCAATTGCCCTAAGATCATGAACTCGGCTTTCCAACAATGAGCATTTTCAAACCAACACAAATCTCAATTGCCCTAAGATTTTCTACTAAATCAAGCATGTCTTCTAAATAACTTCAGCAACTAATCGGTTACAAACCATCCTAACATAGAATAGTTCAAAAAAAAGTTATTCGCTCTGTCATGTGATATCAGGTTTCATACACATTAACAATGATATATAAGTTCCATAAAAGCATTAAATTTTTGCCAAATATTTAAGATGAAGTAGATAATACGGGGAGAAAATGAATGAACATACTATCCCAAAAGAAAATTTTCAGAAATTCATAACAGAAGAATAGCAATTCTAACAATGCCAAGAATGAGCATTAAAATTAATAGATAATGATATCTGATTATCCATGCTATTGAGAAGATTAAGGCACAAAAAGGAAAATGTAAATTCAATTTCATCATGAAAGGAAAAATAATAATAATAATAATTCTTTGGTGCGCGGAGAGTGTCTCCGCACAGAGTGAGAAAAAAAAAACAGAGACATGTCTCCGCGATGCGTGGAGACAATTTTTTTTTTAAACTATCAATGGTTTTGGATACAAGTCTTCCTTTTTTAATGTTTTTCCAAATTAACTCTTCTTGTTATTAAATTTAGGTGATAACATTTTCATATATCTTACACAAATTAAATACAATTTCACTTGTTAATAATTTGATATGTACTGTCACGAGGGGTGTTGTCCCCTCGACCCCCGCGACCTAACCGGGCAGGTTGATCCCCGTCGGGGGCGTTGCCCCCGAGCCTCCACGAGGGGCGTTGCCCCCTCAACCCCCGCAGCCCCTACGAGGGGCGAACTTTATTGTTATAAACTTCTTTGTTGTTTAGGTTGTGGTGCTGAAACTATATTTTCTTTTGGCCTATTTTGTCCATTCCTTGGCTCTGGGAATATTAAGCAAGGTTTATGCGATTGTTTCGTGAATCATGATTGGATAAACTGCTGGTGAAAGGCAACCTTTCATCTGGGAGATGGTTGATCCATTGGTAGTTTAGATTGTGGCAGCAATAAATAATTTTTTCTCTCTATTGCGTTGTTTTTATATCTGACTCTATATTAATTGTGATTTTCAAAATATGGGATATGCTATTTTTTGTTCCAGTGAGATTGTTTTCAAACAATCTTGATACATCGTAGGATTATCATAATTTTGTGTATTGCCTACACTGAATACTTTTACTATATCGCTGCGAAGTTCACCAACTAGATGCATTTGTGTAACTGAGAATGTAGCTGCTATCATTGATGGCTACTTGTTTGATCCATTTTTTACTCTATTTTATTTGTCAGGGTCATTAATAGAGAGAGATTGCTTGTTGTCAAACATTTGAAAAATGAGGCATGACCATTTGATGATTAATTCCTTTCTTCAAGTTGCTGATGCTCTGTATTATAATGCACCATTGGTGCTCAATGTTCTGCAAAAGCTTAACATTGTAACCGAAATGTTTAATCTTTGATTCCAAATGTTGGAACATACTAAAAAAAAGTGGAATGCGGGCTAATTTTAAAAGGTATGCACTTGTTTAGGTTTCTTTCTATTTTCCCTCCATCTTCTGTCAGAGAGACTCGCTTAAGGATTCATATCATGTTAATCTTGCAGGGAACAAGATAAAAAAAGGTATGCTGCTTGGTCTTAACGTCATTCATCCCTCTCTCTGCAGATCAATTGCTCGGAGAGGCGTTGGAATTTGGATACATGATGAAATTATCTGTGTGATTTTCGTATGTTTTTGTTGTTGCAAAGTTTATTAATATTCTTTTATCAGAATCAAATAAAGTTTGTAACAGAGAATACAAGATGATCATGATCAGAATCATCTCGAAAGATTTAGGGAATTCTTGAGTCCTTGTACACTAATCAAAACAAAATTTATACAAAAGTCGTGCAACGCACGTGACATCGACTAGTACCCTAGAAAGTGGAGCTTAAAATGGGTATTAATACCTTGGCAAAAAAAGAATATATTATTTTTAACAGTTTGAGTTCGTTTCTTGGGATCTGTGGGAATCTGTATTTTTGAAATTAAATGAAAATCTAATCCATAACTCAATATTAATCTTAAGAGTTTGAATAAATAAACAAACTTTGTGTAATATTTTTTTGTTCGGTGCAATTAGTAACTTAAAAATAAGTTTAGTAAGCAATTATTTAATTAACTCATCAATTTAATGTTGTCAATATGTCACTTACGATTTTCGTCGAACATGTGATAATTTTCGTCAGATGTTATTAACAAATTTTACCATAGTAATGGATCGATAATCGTTTGAATAGTTAAGAGAGGAATGAGCAACATTGTTTTTATTCAATAAGCAAAAGTAATCAATGAATGACTTAAATGGCCATTAATTTAATTAAGATAAGAGTGTAATATTAAAACTAAAAACATATGAATAAAGATTATAAATATTTTATGCACTTAAAATATGGTATATAATACTTAAGAAATGTCGCAAGATATTAAATCACGTGCTTATATCATCACAAAATACCCAAATTACCCTTTCCACCGATTTTCAAAACCGAAAAGATAAAGGACCATTAGTCAAATCAATTCATACGACGACAACATGATCAAATCCAGACCCTTGATACCCCCCCCCCCCTAAGTAGGCCCTACCTCTTCACCTACACATCCCATCTGTTCCCCATTAGCGCTCCACACCCCCGTCCTCACTTCAAGTTCTAACACTTACTCATTTCCCTTCTCACTCTATATAAATCCTCAAATCAGTATCACCATTCTCTCACCAGTCACTTCTCACTCACTATAATGCCTACGCCACCCCCAATATCGGTTCTCATCCTCGTACCACTACTCTTCTTCTTCTTCTGTACTGAGCCCGTAATTGCATGGCGCCCATGGCCTAATCAAACCCTCAACAAAACCGACTTAATCTTTGGTGGGTCAAAAAAATATGAGGGCTCATCGGAATTTGTTCAGTTGAAGTATCACATGGGACCTGTACTCACTGCCAACATTACCGTCTATCCTATTTGGTATGGCTCGTGGCAAAACTCCCAGAAACGTATAATCCGCGAATTCATCAGCTCAATCTCCTCCGTAGACGCCAAGCCGCCGTCGGTGGCCGGGTGGTGGAAAACCGTCCAGCTATACACTGATCAGACAGGTGCGAATATTTCACGTTACGTTCACATTGGTGCTGAGAAGAACGACCGGTTTTTCTCCCACGGGAAGTCACTAACCCGGCTTTCAGTTCAATCAGTTATAAAATCCGCCGTGACCTCCTCCACCCGCCCACTTCCGATCAACCCCAAGAGCGGGGTGTACCTTTTACTAACCTCAGAAGATGTGTACGTACAGGATTTCTGTAACAATGTTTGTGGGTTCCATTACTTTACCTTCCCCTCCATTGTCGGGTACACTCTACCGTACGCCTGGGTGGGTAACTCTGCTAAACTGTGCCCCGGCGTTTGCGCGTACCCCTTCGCCGCGCCGGCGTATATTCCAGAGCTGAAAGCGGTGAAATCGCCAAACGGCGACGTAGGAGTCGATGGGATGATAAGCGTGATTGCACACGAAATTGCGGAAGTATCCACGAACCCGCTGGTTAACGCCTGGTATGCGGGTCAGGACCCGGTTTTCCCAGTGGAGATTGCTGATCTTTGCGAGGGAATTTATGGAACCGGAGGTGGAGGATCCTATACCGGGCAGATGTTCAACGGTGAAGATGGTGCCACGTACAACATGAATGGGATCCGACGGAGGTTCTTGGTTCAGTGGGTTTGGAACCATTTGGTGAATTACTGCACCGGCCCGAATGCACTTGATCAGTAAATGCTTCATTTACGATATGGCCTTTCGTTTTGAAATTTGCACTTTTTGTTGATTAATTTACTTTGTTTTTTTGCTTATTAATGGATAATTAGTTTAGTCAAAGTGTGTTTTACTTTAAATCAAATTTGAAAAAGTTAAAAAATAATGTTATTTACAATCATTTATTACTGTAGTCGTCCAATATATACATGACGATTATTGCATGAGAATCATGAGATAATAAAAATTACCATATTAATGCATCAAACTATTAATCGTCACGTGTTTATCACGTAGAACTATTACGATAATAAACGATAACAAATAACATTACTCAACTTTAAATTATAGTTTGTAATTATGGAAGAGATGACAACGCCCAGTGGGCAGCTCATTTAGCACATCCCTAGGGTTTTGTCCTTCAAGTACATACTTTCCATTACACAATCTTTATACTTCTAGTCGATGTTTGATTTATATTAAAATTAATAATTAATTTTAATTACGTATTTATGAATTTCACAACTTTTCATCCACATATTTCACATATTTTTTGTACATTTATTACATTTTATAATTCATTTTTTTCAAACGAAGCAACAAAATAGAAAGAAACCCGCCATGCTTCCAGTTCCAGGCCGACCCCACTGACAAGATATTTGTTGGATAATTCTATTCATACAGATATTCACATACAGAATAAAAAACAGATAAGCAAAATACCTAAAATGTCCCTTATACACCTACAAGTATATAAAAATTCAAATTAGACCCTAAAAATTAATGAGTGCAAAATTAATTCCGCTGACTCTGCGCACTCTGGTATTAAATGGTATCAGAGCCTTGTTAGATCATGGAAATTGAAATAATTAAAAATAATTGGTACTATATACTAAAAGAAAAAGATGGTTTAAGTTATATGTTAGAACCTCTACCTAAGAAATTAAAAATATTAACATTAATTATAACAAAAGAGTTACCAATAAAAACAAGAAAACAAATATTAGAAAAATTAATGTCGGGATATATAAGAGATGAATATTTATATCAAAAGATAATGATAGAATTTGAAAAAGAAGAAGTAGAATTTTATTGTAAAGAAATGTATGAACCTGATAAATATTACGAATCTAAATATTATGAACCAAAAGTAATGATGAACATAGTTGATGAAGAATATATAATTCAAGAATTTTTGAAAAAGGTTGAAAAACATAAAAAACCTAGTTATCCTTACCTATCTAAAATTAGTACAAATGAAAGTTTTGAGGATATACATAAAAGATTAGAAAATCTTGAATATAATTTACAAATAGGAAATGCTCTTTTAGATAAAAAACTAGAAGGAAAAGATAGGATTATAATTAATCCACCCCAAGATTTTAGAATAATAGGAAAAGATAAAGGGAAAAATCATGAAATAAAACAATACATGATAACAGATGTAGAAGAATTAGAACAAAAATTCTTAGAATCTACTGGTGAAGAATATGAAGAATATAAAAAACAGTTAGAAGAATTAACTGAAAAAATGGAAAATACAAAAATGAATACTAATCCATCAACTAGTCAAAATATAAAAATAGAGTTCAGTAGTGATGAAGAGTATGAAAATTATCCTTATGGTACACCAATACCAAATAAGGAAGGTATTAACCAATATAGGAAAACACAGAAGAGATACACTGGAAATATAAGAAAACAATCCATTAAAGAAATAAACCCAATGAAAACTTACAATGAACCAATCCATACAACTGGAATATGGTTAGATCTAGATTGTGTAGATAAAAATAAGGCCATTGAAACGTGGATAAAAAGTACAGACCTAGCTATACAATTTAACAAATGGGAAACATATACAGCCTTTGGATTTATAGAACATACTTTTAGAGGAATTGTATCTGACTGGTGGAGAAAGCTACCAGAGAATATAAAAAAGAATATTAAATATGGAGAAAATACAACTGAAGCAATAGATAATAGGAATGCCTTGAATGAACAAAATATACAAGAAATCCTTAAAAGAATAGAAAGAATCATGAGAACAGAATTCTTAGGAAATAGATTCACAATAGATGAAGAAACTAGAAAACAAGAAGAATATAATGAAGGAATGATAGCAATGGAAAATTTAAAGATATGTGATATGTGTGAACTAGAGAAATACACATGCAAGTTTGAAGAAATATATTATATATTAAACCAAGGAAATTATCAAGAAAATAAACCTATATTAAGGTCTTATTTTATGAAATTACCATTTCCATGGGGAATGAAATTATTAAAAGAATATGAAAAACTGTTACCTCTTGGAGAAGAGGATGGAATTAATAAAGATAGTTTAGGATGTAGAATTGAATTTACAAAGAGAATGATAAGTATATGGTGTAGAGAAGCCTTAGAAAATAAGAAAGCATATAAGATGAGAAGAAATTCTCTATGCTGCTATAAAGATATTGGACAAATTGAACAATTTGGATGTTACAAGAAGAAGTATAAGCCATATAAGAAATATAAGAGAAAGTTCAAAAAATATAAGAAGTTTAAGAAAAGATATTTTAAACCTCATAAAAAATATTTTAAGAAAAGAGATTGGACTAAGAAGCCCAAACCTAAATATATCAAAAAGTGTAGGTGCTTTATTTGCAATGAAGAAGGACATATTGCTCCTCAATGTCCTAAAAAGAAAAATAAACAAAATATAAAAACTCTTAGAACCTATGAAGAATTTCAAAATGATAGTGATATAGAACCAATTGAAAACTTTGAAGAATTAAGTAGTGAATGCAGTAGCATTTATGAATTAGATTCATCATCTTCAGAAGAAGATTCTGAAGAGATAGTATATATGAATCAAGAAATACAAGAAATAGATCATGAAATAGAGGTAGAAACAACTGAGGAAGTTGAAGATTCAGTAGAAGGTATAAATCAAGAAATTACCTTTGATGTTAGAAAATACAAAGGAATAACAAAGAAAATATTAGATTTACAAGAAAAAGATGTATTCCACCAAGGATTCTTAGGAATACTACCAAGAATAAATAAAACAATTGTAAGTATGAATTACAAAGAAATATCTGTTAACATAGAAGATACTATGGGAAAAGCAAGAATTCCTATAATTACAAAAGAATGGGTAAGACAAAAGTTATCAAAAATTCCAGAAAATGTAAGAAGCAAACTAAAATGTATTGAGATAGGAGGAATCCAAATAATGATTAAAGGATTCTTTAGAGAAGGTATGAATATACCAATTGAAATATATTGTATGGACAACAGAATCTTACAAGATCCTGTAGATGCTCTATTAGGAACTATTGTAGGAAATCTAGTCTATCAAAAGATAATATTCACAGTAAAACCAAATTATGCGGTTTCACTGATTGATGAAAATATTGACCAAAGTTTCAATCTATATTATAGGATTGGAAACTTGAAAATGTTAAGGAAAAGTAAGGCCATAAGTATAAGCATAAAATCAATATTTGCATTTAGTACTAGCCACCATAACAATTTAAGGAAAATAACTGATAATATTATCATACATAAAGATTTTGAGGAATTGGCCCAGTATATACCTCCTAGAAAATACCAAGAACATGAAGTAACAATACCTCAACAAATAATGCTTGATTTTCATAAGCAAGCAAGAGAAATTAATTCTGAAGGAAAATTGATAAGGAGAAATAGTGTGAGTTTAGTAGGAGATGATCTTATTGCAAGATTTCCCTCCAGACAAGATCTTAAGATAAGTCAAGTTAAAAAACTCAGTATTGCTGAACCAACAAATTCACAATACTATATCAAAACAAGATATATTAATCAAGAAGGATACAAGAAAAATCTTCTTGTCCTTATAGATACTGGAGCAGAACAAAGTCATGTAAATGCTAAATTTGTTAGCCATTTACTAGATTTTGAATTAACAGAACCTTATATATTTAAAGATTATTTGGGAAATAATCTTGAAATTAAAAAATATGTTAAGTTCCCTCTCATATTCGTAGGAGAGGATCAGAAAGAACATAAAAAAGAAATAATTCTATATAAAGATGAATCATATGGAATCAAACGTTCACCTATACTATTAGGAATGAACTTCCTTGAAAAATTAAATCCCTATAAAATTTGTCAAGGATATTTAAAAATAACAGTTGATGATAATCCAATCATCATATCAAGAATAGATGAAAATATGAAAATATTGTTATCATGGAAAGAGTAATTAATACTAATCCTATGAGTCCATATATTGAAATTACACTTAATATAAAAGGAAACTGTAGAATTAAATTTCATGCTTATCTAGACACAGGAAGCACGATAAGTTTGTGTTTACCAAATGTACTACCAAATGAATCTTGGAAATATGATTCAAAAAAGATAATCACTGCTACAACAGCAGGAGGAAACAAAGTAATATATAGTAAATATGCTACACAAGTACCTTTTCTAATATCCTTTAGAGAAGTATTTGTTGACACAATATATATGTCTTCTACAATTGGATGTGATATTTTATTAGGACAAAACTTCCTACTAAAATATGCACCATTTACTCAATATGTAGATAGATATATGTTCACAACACCTTGTGCACATAAGATATTTACATTAAGAATAACTAAAGCTGTTAGCATAGCACATACACAAATTAATCATCAGAGTTCCTCAACCCAGCGTGGTGGATGTTGGAATATAGGAAAAACTAAACCAATTACAGTTTTGAAAATGACAACAGAAAATAAAATTGAAAAATTGAAAAAAGAAATTTCTGAAACATATTCTGAAAATCCATTAGAAAAATGGAACACAGATAAAGTAAAAGCAAAAATAGAACTAATCAATCCAGACACTATAGTTAGAATCAAACAAATGAAATATAGTGTGGAAGATCAAAAGGAATTTAAGGATCAGATAAAAGAATTACTAGAAGCTAAATTGATTAGGTCTAGTAAAAGCCCACACAGTAGTCCAAATTTTTATGGTAAGAAAACATAGTGAAATAAAAAGAGGAAAAACTAGAATGGTAATAAACTATAAGAAGTTAAATGAAGTTACAAAATTTGATGGATATTACTTGCCTAATAAGGACACCCTTATTAAACAAGTACAAAACAAGAAAATATTTTCAAAATTTGATTGTAAGTCAGGTTTTTGGCAAATCATGCTTACAGAAGAAAGTAAACCATTGACTGCATTTAGTACTCCCAGTCCTTTAGGACAATATGAATGGAATGTAATGCCATTTGGGTTGAAAAATGCACCACAGATATTTCAGAGAAGAATGGATGAGGTAATTAAACCAATTGCTCATACGTATTGCTTATGTTGATGATTTACTGATTCATTCAAATAATATAAATGAACATATTGAACATCTTGAGAAATTTTGTTATATTATGAAAAAACATGGTATCACACTTTCTCAAAAGAAAGCAGAGATAGCCAAAACAGAGATAGAATTCTTAGGATTATTTATTAAAGAAGGAGAATTACAATTGCAATCTCATATTGGAGAAAAACTTCAAGAATTTCCTGAAAAAATTAAAGATAATAAACGATTACAAAGCTTCCTAGGTATATTAAATTATGCTGAAGGATTTATTGAAAATTGTGCCAAGTTAAAAAATTATTTTCTTCCAAAATTGAGAAAAAATATAATGTGGTCTTGGGAAGAACAAGATTGTGAAAATATAAGAAAAGTAAAAGAGGAATTAAGAGTTTTGCCTAAACTTGTAATTCCACAAGAAGAAGATTTCTTTATTCTTGAAACTGACGCATCAGATAATTACTGGGGTGCAGTATTAAAGATTAAAAAGAATCACAAAGAATATAAATGTACAAAAGATTGTTCTTGTCCTGAAATACTTGCAGGTTATACATCAGGAACATTCAAAGAAGTTGAAACAAGGTATGAAATGAACAGAAAAGAACTTATTGCTGTAAAGCGAGGAGTGCAGAAATATGAAGATTATCTATTACCAAAAAAGTTCTTAATTAGGACTGATAATACTCAAGTTAAAGCATTTTTGAAAAATAATGTTGATCCATCTATTGCCAATAGATATTATTAGAATTCAAATTTGGTTTTCTTACTTCAAATTTGATATTGAGTATATAAAAGGAAAGGCTAACTTCCTTCCTGATTATCTTAGCAGGGATGGAGCTAGATCAACTAAGGACGAAAGTCCAAATACTTGAAATAAAAGTTTCCTATTTGGAAGCTCAAATTCAAAATATACAAGATAGTCTTCGAGACAAAAATATAGCCCTTGAGGCAGAAGTAACTTGTACCAAGTCTAGTATCCCTTCACAGGGACTTGTGAATACTAGCGCTCTACCCGAGGATAAAGGGAAAGCAAAAAAGGTAATAGGAACCCCTTCACAGGGAAAATTTGAACCTATTACTAGTATCCAAGATATCAAAAATAGCAAAGGTAGCTCTTCACAGAGCCATACTTTACCTAAGCTAGATATTGAAAAAATTGATCCAAAAGAAATTGTCAAGATATGTCATGTGACAAAGATATCCAAAAAGGATAACTATGAAGAAGTAATTTTCTTTATTGTTGTTTTCAATATATTATCCGATTGGTATCTAGAAGTGGGAAAGTGGATGAAGACTCTCCACTATGGAAGATACAACAAGATAAATTTTTATCCAGAAGCTCCAGCCAACTGGGTGAAAAACTGTTTTGAATTAGGAAATATACTCTGTATATATCCTAGCAAAGATCTCAAGGAGATAGTCCAACTTCCAGCCGACGTCAAGAAGGCCATTAAAAGATATACTGAAGTTGTGAAAACTACAAACATATACATCAGATTCTACTCCGCAACAATGGAATGGGATCCAGATCTTCAATATATGCGACAAACATTTCATGTTATCAAATTAGGGCTCACAAACCAACATTTTCTACCAACCACCAAAAGGTTGTTAAAAATGGTTATCAAGATATCATTAACATGATGCCATATAGAAGAGCCAAAGGATACAAAGAAATATTTGAACATCTAACTCAATTAATTACTGAGAAAGAAAAAATATGGGTTTACCCATCTGAGGAACACATAATCTATTCTAATGCCAGAGTAGAGACAAAAGAGGAAGATATCTGTTATCTTGATCATTTATTATCCAAGATAATTTCTAATCAGGTTAGTGGATCTGAGAAGATGGAGAAAGAACTATGCAAAATACTTTGGGATTACAGTGATCACCATTGTGTACACTGTGTAGTAGAAGATATGAGTCAAGTCTCACTAGATGATGAAGAATTCCCTGCCGAATTCTTTGAATCAAGAATGGAGAAATAATTGAGATAAGATAGTGACCCTTTATCACTACTTTAATAAAGTCTCTTTATTAAAGAAAAACTGTGGTCACTCAAAGACAAAAGATAGTGGTTGAGATAATGACTTCCTACCATCTATTGAAGAAAATAACACGAAGTTGCTGTTGAAGATAAAGAAAAATGGGTATGATAATAACTCTCCACCTACTTACCAGCTAAAAAGGAGGACAGCATCACTACCTAACAAAAGAAGATGGCAGACAAGAAATAAGGGAAGACAGCTGTGAAGATAAGATGGCTAACCACTTGAAGAAAAATCCTCTATATAAGAAGAAAGCATCCTGAAATCCCTGGAAGCATATCCATCTCGCATCTCTAGAATTCTTTATCCTTATATCTGTATACACTACTTGTATTCAGAAAAATAAATTAGATAGCTTTGGAGATAGGAAAGCTTGTAATAAGGTAATCACTTATGGAGTTCTAAACTTCATAAGGTGAGTACCAAAGGTATGTAAAGATAGTAAGCCAGCATGTATTATTTCAATCTTATGAATATAAAGATGAAGTTTATTATGGTTTAGCAAAGTTTCTTTAAAAGGATTTCGTTAAGTTTCTCATAATTCCTCGGCAGTACAAATAGAGATTTTAAAAGATTTTCAAAACATTGTTTTTGAATGGATGTTAGCCATGCCAAAGTACCCGTCTTTGATGTATGTTTTAGGGGAAAAAGGCAGTTTTCTAACAAAAATTTGTAGCACCTTGTGTGTGAGTTATCTTTTAAAATCTTGTTCTAAGTAAGAACTTGTTCTGAAAAGAGTTTGAATAGAGGTGAAAACAGAGACTCTGGATACTGTGAGATAGTGTCTGTGGCAACACGGCTAGTTCTCTAGAGTGAGAAATGCAACCTTAATTGAAAAGCCTTTTGCGGAAGCAGTTGTGGACCCAAATGATTTCAAAAACATTTTAAATGTTCATCTGATTCAGAAGAATGATTGAATACATGCAAAGCTACTATAAGAACATACTGGAGGGAAAGCCTGTTTATTTCCATTGATTACTGTAAGTTATTTACATGCTTCTATTTACTTATGTTTTGATTATTATTATTAATCTTCATGAACACCCCACAAGCATCCACATCTAATGATGATTGTCTTAGATTATATTTAAATAAAAAAGATATTTCATTTCTGCTTAATATAGTTGAAAAATCTGAAGATATAATTCCTGTTGGTCAAGAAAAACTTAAAGAAATATATTTTGATATAGATTATGCCTGTAGACATAATATAGAATTTAACCCTGTAGAAACTAGTAAAGAAATAAAAAGAGTTGAAGATGTCATATATAAATTCGAAGATATAAAAGAAGAAGTTTCAGAAGGAATTGTTTTTGGATATATAACTGAAAAAGACCAACCTAGAGCCTTTGAAAAATTAATAAAATACAGAGAATATCTAGAACAATTTGAAAGATTAAATAAATTTTATATTAATCCTGATTAATGAATCAAGGAGAAAGAAATAATCTTAAAAAGACCAAACAACTAAGAGATATAGGACTAAAACTGCAAAATATTTCATTAAGGGCAAAATAGTATTTTAACTCAAGATAATTTTATATTAATAAAAATCTTTGTGAGTATTCTGTCTTTGAGCCTGTTTTTGAGCCTGGCTCAGTAGCATAGTCCATATTTGTTTGTGTTCAATAAAAAATATTTCATTAAATAATCAAACTTTGTACGATTAATGATGAATAATATTTGGTTTACAGCTAGGTCGAGGAGTGGGGGAAGAAATAAGAAATTTGATTATTTGGCATTATGTGCAAGTTGGCAAATAATGTCCCCTTTGACAAGAAAATTAAAATTCATTAATTTATTTCAATTTATCACGTCATTAGAGGTAAATCCTAAATCCTTTTATTTTTAAGTTACTATTAAAGCTTTTTTTTAGAAACAATTCAAATGAACATAGCCATTCGACATAAAATTCATCGATGGGGCTACTCGACCGAACATGAGTCGGGTCGTGCTAGGTTAACGTAAAGTTCATCTTTAAAATTAACTTGTAAATTGAGATTGTCTCGTGGGATTGCATGCAGAACTCAGTAGTATCAAAGACCACTGCACAGTGCAGACCATGCTATGGTTTTAAGTAAGACAACAGGAGCTTGGTCGTACCTCATATTTCTATAGACACCTCAGACTGGCATGCCAGAAATACCGACCGTGCCTCGACCCTGTCCAAGCATGGCCAGACCAGCCAGTTTTACACCAGTAGTGGTACTCCTTGTAGATGGCTCTGTTATCCCCTCTGGAGTAGTCAAATTTCAGCTCATGTTATATAGTGAGTCTTGCTAGCTTCAATTGACCACAAAATCATATTCAACTGACGCAGTTCATCAAATTGAAGAAATATTGTGAAGCATTTGTAGAATACAGTTAAAAAAAAAAAGTTTAAAGTTACTGCTGAGGCCATTTGGCCCCATTTAGAGCCCGCTTAAATATGAATACCAACTTGATTGCTTTTTTTGGTCAAATGCTTAAATGCGAGTGACCCATTGCTTTCATTTAGAGAAGGCATATGCTAATGAGAATCAATCATGTGCTTTAAGATTATTCGGGAGAGAGGGGGGGATACTATTCCTCTTGGTTGGTATTGGAATGACTGTACTGGAAGTCCCTTGACAACGATGGAGACGAGAGAGGAAATTATAGTGTTTTTAGTCGGACATCTCGAAGTCCCTTAACAACGATGGAGACGAGAGAGGAAATTATAGTGTTTCTAGTCGGCAGATGTCGTACTCGTACCCTCGTGTGGCTTAATATGGGGCCTACAATAGTTGAATAAGAAGAGTGAAATACGAGGTTGACCCAAATTACACCTAGAGGGGGTTAAATAGGTGAGTATGCGGAATTAAAAATTAATTACCGCAGTTATATGAAAACAATAAATAACACACAGAATGATTACGGAGAAACTCCAACTGGGTAAAAGCTACGGGCACTTTGCCAGTAAAAAATCCACCATAAACGAATTTTGAACTTACAGTCCGTCAAACACGACTACCACTAGTACTTTCTGACCTCTTGACTGCAATTCCCACAACCATCCTGGATTGCGTGCTCCTGCACCAACTCCTGACTTTATGAATTCGTTTATCTCATGTGGATCAACGAAAAACTCTACATTCTCCAATAACTGGAACTCCAGTTACCTTTCCTTGATCTTCAGAACTCTGACAGATGTTTAGAAAGTAGCAGTTTGGTATTTGGATTATATGGATTTGATATTTTCACCCCCAAGAATAAAATCAAACTGGGAAGGTTGAAAGCTTATAGATGATTTTGATGAAGATGATATGAAGCAATATGTGTTTTCTCAATGTTCAACCTTTGAAAAAACCGTTTAAAGGCTTTCTGGTATTTATACTGTAGGTTTAGGGTTGAATGGGTTGGACAAAAAATATTAAAAAAGCGAATTAAAATTCTCTGGATGACCCTGTTGCTCGAGCGAAGGCAATGCGGCAGGCAGCGTGACAATACCGTAGGTATGAGAAACCCCACAAGCTTAATTGCTCGAGTCAAATAGGTTTCGAAGAAGAACATAAGATATTTGATTTTTTATTACCGGGGATAGCCATGAGCTTATGTCTAATAATAAGGTCAATTCATGCTCAAAGTCACCTTACTAACATGTGATTGCCATCACAAATCTCATATACGCGGTAGAGTCCCACTAACAATATCATAGTTTGTGCAGTGCAGATGGTACATAAAGACTCATATACTAAGTACTCCAAAATAACCTAAGCCAACAATGAAAACTATGTTACAACTCATCGATTAAACTCATGCTTGTTCACACCAAACAAATTCAAGTATATTATATGTTATGCTGTAAAAACAATTTCCTGCATTTTTATTTTTCAATGTTTTGTTTTTATTTTAAGCATGAATGCACCAAGTACACACAAAAAAAATGTCAAACACACAAAAAATAATAAATAAAATAAAAAATATGTATGAGTTCTCTTCCTAGAAAACAAATAAACAAATATGATGCATGCATAATTCAATGTCACACAATGCTAAAGTACGAGCATGCGCAAAAGTACCTAATCAACGAGGTACATAAACACCAATAGCCGTCCTAAGAGATTCAAACCTCAGACCATCTAATGGTTTGGTAAATAAATCAGCTAATTGATTTTCTGTAGAGATGTGCTCAAGAGTTACAATACGAGTCTCTATAAGCTCTCAAATAAAATGATGTCGTATATCAAAAGTAAAGACTAATAATTAGATTGAGTGATCTAAAGTTGACAGTAAATGATCTAATTATTAGAGTTTGGATAATATATGTCCGATCAGGTCCCTATAGTAGCTCTATAAAGTATTGAGACTTAATTACAGTAATTATAATAGTTTTGGACTTAATTATAATTACAATAAAATTATGTACTTAGTTGTAATTGCTATAAAAGTTGCAAACTTAATTATAGTTGTAATTGAAATTCTAGGACTACACATGTAATTAAAGGTAAAATAATTGGATGCAGACTTTAATTAAAACTTCTACTTGAAATTGAAATTATTATTGTACATGGATGGAAATATCTTTATCTCTATAAATAGAGACTAGATGGACATAGTGTTGGGTTTTGATATCCAATAAATCTGGACGATGATGTAAAATCGATGTTCGATAAGTTATATCGACACCTTAGTGATGGCTCGACCCGGAAACAATTTGGGGCCACTAGAAGCAACTTAATCGAGTAAATGTTGCTCGTGGCCCAATACTCGTGGATGGTCCAAGTTATTGAGTTGGATGGTGATTTGATTTCAGTAGTCCATTTCTTGTTGGATAGTTGTGGTCTTTATTGGTGGCTCAATTAATGTCTTGGTCCAATTGGTGTGATCTAATATTCATCCTCTATATATCTATTCTCTTGGTTAACCTAGAGTAGGTGATTTGTAAAGGTCTGAGAGGAAAAATCGGCTGCTCCTTGGTGAAGAAAACATGCAGCCTTAAGGGAGAAAATCCGGCCAACTTGGTGCTCCAAAAACCGGTGATATACTTTGTGTATTGGTCTCTTCCTTGTCTCCTTTGTGGTGCCCCCTTTCCCTTGCCTTTGTGGCTATAAATCACCACTACCAAGTGTACCCTTTGTGGGTGAGAAAACTAGTGGCAATCGGAGTGTGAGAGTTGTGGGTCGAGCCGCTTCGTTGGGTGTTGATTGGTTGAAGACTGAGCCCGATTTCTTGGTGTGACTGGAGTTCAATAATTAACACATAGAAATCCTTTAACAATAACAATACATAATTCCATAGTTTTTAAATTTGGAGAGAGAGAAAGAGAAAATTATTTTCTTACTTTATTCAATTGTCCAGTCCAATAATTAGTTTTTTGATTTAATTAAAAAAATGTGCCAACCCACCGATGTAGTATTGACTTTGGACAATGAAGTCAATACTTAAAGAGAAAATAATTCCAGTTTTTAAATTTGGAGAGAGAAAAAGAGAAAATTATTTTCTTACTTTATTCAATTGTTCAGTCCAATAATTAGTTTTTTGATTTAATTAAAAAAATGTGCCAACCCACCGATGTAGTATTGACTTTGGATAATGAAGCATCAAGTTCTTAGAATTAAAAGTTGGAATCAAGAAGCTGGAAGTTCGTAATTCAAAATTAATTCAGGAACTTACCATCTAATTTAGGTAAAGATTCAAATCCTTTATTCTTGTTATAATATACACGTGAACATCAAGACGATCTTGTTTATTGAATTAAAGATTTTTTTAATATAAAATTTTGGGTAATTTTACTTCCGCAATCCAACAGTTCAATCTTATTTATTTCCGTAATTGATTACATCTCATAGAACACTAGTTTGTTAAGCTGTGTCAGTCCGAACAGTGTTTAAAACTCTCATTTAAGTTGTGACTGACTCACGAAACCTGCCTGAAGCGAATAATTGAGACAAATTGTTAGATTAACTAGGTTTTAGTATTTACAATGTTGAATGATTATGATGGATTTGAATGGTACTAAAACTGTAGTTGTAATGGATAAAATGTATGTTAATTTGAAGAAGGATACATGGACAGGACCTGCATCCTATATATTTTTGCAGCTCAAAAGAGGCTCAAATCAGACTGAATCTAAATGGATGAGAAGCAAAATATAAATTGTGCCTAAGAAAGAAGTGTCAAAAATAGAGATAGAACTCAGCATTCTTGTCCAATTTTCAAGATATCATTCTATGATAGATATCACATAATTGACTTCAACTAAAGGATAATACACCATATACAGAAATATTATGAACTGAAGTGCATCAATTCCGATATCACCATATGCAACTGTAGAATTTCATCATATTCACAGTCTCTCAACCCAGAAAGGAAGTTGCAATATGTACCAGTAGAGGGGGTAGAATTGGTCAGCTGAAAATATTCGAGACCTCTTAACAGTTACATCCACGGTCATCTCTGATTTTGCAGTCATGCTTGGTGAAAACGACCCATAGAGGCTGGCAAAACAAGCTTAATAGATAAGAGGGTAAGCATTTATATCAAACATTTTAAGAGTTTACTCAGATAGCTTATCAATAATGCAGTTGCATGCTCTCCTAAGCAGAACAGAGATAACACTTATCGACATAATCTTTTCTTCTGGAATGTGAAGCTAAACAGCTCTATATGATGTATGATTCTGAAAATGCGATAGTTTTACTTGTAAATGAATTACTCGAGGGAACTGACGTCCCGAAGCCAACAGATAAAAGTAGGCAGTCTTTAGTTCTGAGTAGTAGTAGTAATATATTTAGTGTCCAAAAACATGAGCTCGAGGAAAAAAGAAACAAAAAGTAATAATGTGCCATTTCAGATGGATTCAAGCTCAACAGAACACCACTGGCTATTCCCTAGAAACTACTTTTAAATGAGAAACTGAATTGCAGAAAAAAGAAAATTCTCCATGATTCCAAATATCACGTAGCCTACCCCAACTAGTTGAATTCAGTCTTATCAAGAAATGCACCTTCCACTTTTCTAATAAATTTGCTTTTTGTTACCAAGATAAGAAACATCAGAGAGATGGTTCATCTCATCTACAAAGAAGAGCTATATAAAGTTCACAAGATACGTATGTGATTAGTCCCTGAATTAAAAATGATAAACCAATTGCTGCTGCATTCCTCAACAACTGCAAAAAAATTACAACGCTAGGGAATTCTAACGTATGAAAGATCAGAAAATGAAGACACCAGGATCAAACGTATGAAAGATCAGAAAATTATACCTGAATCAAACGATATTGCAGATCACGTTCCTCAAATGTGCTCCCAGATCCAGGCAGAATTAACAGCAAAAGAAAGGACATGCTATCATCTCCTCTTTCTGTTAACAATATAACAAGCTAACTTAGTCCTAATAAAATTGGGGTCGGCTACATGAATTCTTTTTTCACCATGTCGTATAATCCACAAGCGACATCCACCTAAAGGTCCAACAAAATCAAACTTGTTGCAACTAAATCAAGCCACATTAATTTTGATCTACCTCTCCTTCAAATTTGTTGTACTGCAATCGCGACATTCTCATGAATGAGAGTTTCTTTTGATTTGGGAAAATATTTCCCAATCATCCAAGTAGTCTTTCCCTTTATATATCCTCAATTGGTATCATCTTGCTTGTTGGTGTTCCCCCCTAAATCTCATACTTGTGAGTGCTGCATCATAACAGCTGTACAAGTTATGAAAATGTCAGACAAGCATATTTCCTGCCACCATCTACTAAGGATCTTTCATTTACAATTAGCAAGCTTTACACTGTCAAGCTATCTGTCATTTGTTGTGTGGCTTGATTTCTCAATTCTAAAGCATATACCTGGCCTTACAGTGGGATATTACATATGGTAAACACCAAGGAAAAATAATTAAATATTATGAAGCTCTAATCATGAGATGAAGATGTGCAATAAGCAAGACCTCAAATCCAGAAAGTTGTGGCAAGAATTTAAGTGATTAAGATGACGAGATAGACAAGAAAATTCAGTTATGTATAGGTCATGTGAATACTTTCTGAATAAATATTTTCCAGCACCCTTGGGTTAATGAAAACTCAACACTTATCCTAAAGCAATTTTAGTTAAAAGTTCCATCTCATCTCATTTACATTTCAGTTTTGATAACCTTTACAATTCAAAAAAAGAATATTCCACACGTGGGAGCCCTGAGCTTAGAGTAAACACTGATACCCAAATTAATTGATTTTTTATAGCAGAGTCGAGCTTATACAGTAGCTCACGTGTGATTCTTATAAAAAGGCAAAAGATACTATAGAATGAACTAAGTACTCCTAATTCTCAAAATCAAGCAAAGATAATGACGGGCTTCAGAGTTAAATATTATTCACCTCTGTAAATCTCACCACAACCATTCTCCAAATAATCCAATTTCAGGACCGACCAACATGAGATGTCCACTTCAGGCTTTAGGGGATCACAGGTGCAATCACAATAAATGAAGACCTTAATAAAACAGGTACAACGAGGTCATGCGGTACATAGATGCTACTATACTTAGCATGTACAGAGATTCTAAGTATAACAGCTTCATAAAGGAAATTGCAAAAGTACAAGTAACTGATGCAAAAGCATTCACAAGATATTTGAAATCATTCATAGTGAGGTGGGGGAAGAGAATAATATTGTTTCTGCATTTTTCTGAATAAGAATTTTAGTATTTCCATTATACATATTTGTTTGGTCACAGGGATAAAAAGCATTGGACAGAACAAATGAGACCTTGCAAATTATGCTAGAACCCCTCTAACTCATATTTGATACCATAAGATCAGTTTTCACGGTTAAATTGCTCATTTTGCAAGTACTTCAAAACTCCATAGGCAACTGTACCGGCCACAAACAAGAACACTGTTGGAGTAAAAGAAGGGTAAAGATACTTCACAAAGAACTTATCCCATTCTTCTGGTAAAAAGCCTGCAAGTAGTAAATGGATATATCAGAATCTGCAAATTCACAGCACTAAAACGACACGCATCATATATATGCAATGCAAAATGACTTATATTTCTTTCCTTGTATTACAAGAAGATATAATCTCAGAAAAAGGAAACATACTACAATTTTTAAGCTAAAATATCTTCAACATGAAGGAATTATTTATAACTGTAACATAGACAGTAGGCCAGTCACATGATTGAAACTAAAGGTAAGCACAAAGCAGTGAGTTCTAGTCTCGAGAAATAATATGCTAATCTTCAAGTTGCAAGTACTTCTAACATTAAGAATCACAAGAATTACGTTTACAGAGAGATAACAGGCCAGCCTGACATGGTTTTTCCAATGGAATTCTAGATAGTATAGGGACAAATGATACTTACTGTTCCTCCCAAAAGTCATTATTTATCATGTTGTATCAATATCATGGTCAGGCAGCAAATAATATAATAATTATAATTATTCACAGAAATTCCAAGCATATTGTGAAGCTCCAGTCTATCCTGCTTCAATTCTCATAGAATTGTTCAGTTGAGGCAGCGGTATTGAACCCGAAATTCCATTACATATTGATACAGCTGAGTTTGTCATATTGATCATGTCAGAAACAATATTATTACTTGGTACTAAATGTATGCAACATAATACCTGTCTTAAAAGTAATTATAGAATGTAATCAGCATGACAGAATTTCTTAATGCTTCATCTGACGCTGCTCACAAGTAAACACGGAACCACCTTGTTTAAAAGATTAAAATTCTAGAGAACTGACGTATTAATTTATTAAAATTTGGAGCCCCTGTAGACCAGATTCCCTTTTTACATCGAATCCTTAACACCTGTGTTGGGGCAAACAAGTCCCACATCGGTGGAGATTTATTGGGTGAATGTGTGGTGGAGATTTTTACTGTAACAAACAATATTTTGGAATAATGGGAGACAAACGGAGCCTAGAATCAATAATTAATTTTAATCACGTATTTATGAATTTCACAACTTTTCGTCCACATATTTCATTAATGTCGATTAAAATTTGCTAAAAATCATATTGTAATCCCACCAAATAGAGACTCAATTTCAATTATTAACAACACATTCTCATAATTAATTTTTAATCAAACTCATATCCAATCACACATTTTATAAGATCCAACTTTTATAAAAAATTACTGATATTTAGCTAGACCAAAGTACTTTCCGTGTAAAACTTGTTACAATTTATCAAATTGTAGTTGGATTTTGACAAATTTACTTTTATTTTTCAATTTATCACGTCATTAGAGGTAAATCCTAAATCCTTTTATTTTTAAGTTACTATTAAAGCTTTTTTTTAGAAACAATTCAAATGAACATAGCCATTCGACATAAAATTCATCGATGGGGCTACTCGACCGAACATGAGTCGGGTCGTGCTAGGTTAACGTAAAGTTCATCTTTAAAATTAACTTGTAAATTGAGATTGTCTCATGGGATTGCATGCAGAACTCAGTAGTATCAAAGACCACTACATAATGCAGACCATGCTATGGTTTTAAGTAAGACAACAGGAGTTTGGTCGTACCTCATATTTCTATAGACACCTCAGACTGCCGTGCCAGAAATACCGACCGTGCCTCGACCCTGTCCAAGCATGGCCAGACCATCCAGTTTTACACCAGTAGTGGTTCTCCTTGTAGATGGCTCTGTTATTCCCTCTGGAGTAGTCAAATTTCAGCTCATGTTATATAGTGAGTCTTGCTAGCTTCAATTGATCACAAAATCATATTCAACTGACGCAGTTCATCAAATTGAAGAAATATTGTGAAGCATTTGTAGAATACAGTTTAAAAAAAAAAAAGTTCAAAGTTACTGCTGAGGCCATTTGGCCCCATTTAGAGCCCGCTTAAATATGAATACCAACTTGATTGCTTTTTTTGGTCAAATGCTTAAATGCGAGTGACCCATTGCTTTCATTTAGAGAAGGCATATGCTAATGAGAATCAATCATGTGCTTTAAGATTATTCGGGGAGAGAGAGAAGGGGGGGGGGGGGGGGGGAACTATTCCTCTTGGTTGGTATTGGAATGACTGTACTGGAAGTCCCTTGACAAGACGAGAGAGGAAATTATAGTGTTTTTAGTCGGACATCTCGAAGTCCCTTAACAACGATGGAGACGAGAGAGGAAATTATAGTGTTTCTAGTCGGCAGATGTCGTACTCGTACCCTCGTGTGGCTTAATATGGGGCCTACAATAGTTGAATAAGGAGAGTGAAACACTGAAATACGAGGTTGATCCAAATTACACCTAGAGGGGGGTAAATAGGTGAGTATGCGGAATTAAAAATTAATAATTAAATAGCAACAAGTCACTTTTAATTATTTCTAAATGATTAATCAAACAATCCAATTTTTACCGACCGTGCCTCGACCCTGTCCAAGCCAGACAAGCATGGCCAGACCATCCAGTTTTAGACCAGTAGTGGTACTCCTTGTAGATGGCTCTGTTATTCCCTCTGGAGTAGTCAAATTTCAGCTCATGTTATATAGTGAGTCTTGCTAGCTTCAATTGACCACAAAATCATATTCAACTGACGCAGTTCATCAAATTGAAGAAATATTGTGAAGCATTTGTAGAATACAGTTAAAAAAAAAAAGTTTAAAGTTACCGCTGAGGCCATTTGGCCCCATTTAGAGCCCGCTGAAATATGAATACCAACTTGATTGCATTTTTTGGTCAAATGCTTAAATGCGAGTGACCCATTGCTTTCATTTAGAGAAGGCATATGCTAATGAGAATCAATCATGTGCTTTAAGATTATTCTGGAGAGAGAGAGAAAGGGGGGATACTATTCCTCTTTAGAGGTGTCAATCCGGGTGGGCCGGGCCGGCCAACATATGAGCCCGGTAACGCCCGCGTGGAAAAAAGCCCGCCCGCTATGGGTTCTGGGTCGGCCCACAAATTTTGGACTACAACCCAGGCCCGCCCGCTGACCCATCCGGGTCGAACCCATACGGGTCGCGGGTTGTTTAAAGAATTTTTTATATTGATAGCAATTTTTTTTTTTTTTTTGTTAAATGTAAACTAAGAATTGAACAAAATGATAAATTCATATTTATATCAAGAAATGTTTACAAAGAATTCAAATTTAATAATTGAAATTTAACAATTAAATGCATTTCTAATTACGTGAAGGTATATATTTATAGCAAAGTGCATCCCAACTAGGTTGGCACCTACTTTTACTATAATTTATAATTTAAGTACGTCACAATCAATCAATCTTCATGAACCGTAAGATTTTTGAAATCTTCAGCAATATCATCATTAATTTTATCTTGCATCTTTCGATCCGCGAATATCCAATCTTTCACGCATATAAGAGCTTTCAAAATATCTTCCTTAAATCTAGATCTTCGTTCGTCCAATACCCTGTTACCTGTACTAAAAGCAGACTCGGATGCAACTGTTGAGATTGGAACTGTTAGTATATCTCGTGCCATTTTAGATAATATAGGGTATGACCGCTCATTTAATTTTCACTATCGTAAAATATCTAACTTATCCACTTCATCTTCAGGTATTAAACTATAATGATCAAATTGATAATATCTTTCTAATTCATCAGGTGTGGTATGTGGATTTGCAGTTGAAGTAGTAGATGAAGAACCAAGAACATTACGTTTCTTAACTATTATGGAGAAAAAAGAAGATTTGCCTTTAGAAGTTGTACTAGAGATTGGAGAAGAAGACATATTTTCATTGTTACCATATTTAATAAAATAGTTGTTATACATTTCATTAATAAAAATTTCCAATTGTCGATTTGTAATATTTATGTTAAAAGCCAATGTTTCAGAAAGTGATTCTAAAGCACAATGAACTCCAAACAACTTAATGCGAGTATCCATTACAGCTGCCACTGGAAAAATTAGAGGCATATTTTCATAATATTTTTTAAACTTTTCCTCCATTGAGTAAATAATTTCAAAGAAAAATGGATCGTCTCTAAATGATGAAAACTATCCAGCAATTTCTACTAATTGTAAAAGTACAAGATTACTAGTTGGATAATAAACTCCAGAACTAACTTTTGTTGCCTTATAGAAATGTTTCAAAAATCTCATAACTTTAAATGCTTTTTCCTAATCCGAATCAGTTATATAAAATTGATTTTGCTTTGAATTAACAAATGCATTAATAGCATTAGTATAGTCAATACACGATTTTAACATTAAAAAAGTTGAATTACATCTATTAGGAACAACATCAACAAATTTTCTTCTTCTCAATCCAAGATTTTTACAAATTTTTGCAAATTCTTGTTGTCTAAAATCTGAACAAGAAATATAATTAATAAATTCTCTAATTATACTTATTTGTGGTGTTATTAATTTCAAACCATCTTGCACAACTAAATTATATATATGACAAACACAACGCATGTGAAATAATTTAGAATCATATGGAGGTGTAACCGTTCTAATTAAAAGTTCAATGCATGCAGTATTAGCACTTGCATTATCAAAGGTAACACTAAATAGTTTATTTAACACACCAAATTCATTAAAAACTTATAATAAATTTTCAAACAAATTTTCACCATTATGTGGATATTCAAGTAAACGAAAAGCAATAATTCTCTTATGCAATAACCAGTTATTATCAATGAAATGTGCTGTAACACAAGCATAACCATTATGATTTCGTCCAGACCAACAATCAGACGTAAAACATATAATTCCATCAATTTTTTGCAAATCATTTTTTAAATTCTCAGCCATTGTATGAAATAATTTTATAGAATTAGAACGAGCAGTATTTCTATTTACGCTCCTATAAGAAGGTTGACTGTATTTTTGCAGGAACTCTTCAAAATACTGATCTTCTGCAAATGTGAAGGGCATCTCACGAGCTGCTAAAAATTCCGACATCCCAACTCGCATTCGTCACAAAATTAGTAAAAGTAACTGATCCACTAGCATTAGTAAAACCAGTAATTTGAGTTTTGTCTAGGATCCAAATGTCCCGTTTCATTTAGATGTTTCTCTTTGTGTCTCCGTAGTGTGCCGGTGCCTTGACCATATCTCCAGACATAATCTTTTTTGAAGATATTGCATACTGCTTTTCCATCCTTTTCATTTATTGTAAACATTTGACACACATCTGATGTTTGTTTTTTTTTTCCTTGCATTTTGAGATGATCCAACTTCTACAACATTATCATCTTCTAAATTTATTGAAGAGCAACTATCATTGAAAATATGATTTTTAGAAGAAGAATCGCGAGAATCCATAATATAATAGGATTAAAAAGTTTAGTAGTGACTAGTGAGAACTGAGTATGAAGAATGAACTATGAAATATAAATGTAGTAACAAGTATGAAGAAATTGTAGTAAGGTAGTAACAAGTATGAAGAAATGAAGATTGAACTATGAACTATGAAGAAATTGTGTATAATAACTAATGAGAGCATATTGTAAAAATAATTGTAAAAATAAATTGAAATTTATAGATGAAGGGGATAATATAACCGTTATAAAAATAATATTACCGTTACTAAAAAAAAAAAAAAAAATTTGTTTTGACCATGCAGGCTATGCCTGCCATACAGCCTGCATGGAACAGCTGCAGGCTACGCCTGCTGGGGAGAGAGCTCTCCCCGCTTTTTTTTAAAATTTTTTTTTTTTTCCAAAATTTTTTTTTCACGGGCCGCGGGTTAATCGCGGCCCGTGGGGATGCAACCCGCGAAGCCCACGGGTTACACCTCCATGGCCCGTGAATCGCCGCACGGGTCACGGGTTGGCCCGCGGTCCCGATTTTCACGGGTCTGGCCGGCCCGTCCGTCTTGACACCTATATTCCTCTTGGTTGGTATTGGAATGACTGTACTGGAAGTCCCTTGACAACGATGGAGACGAGAGAGGAAATTATAGTGTTTTTAGTCGGACATCTCGAAATCCCTTAACAACGATGGAGACGAGAGAGGAAATTATAGTGTTTCTAGTCTGCAAATGTCGTACTCGTACCCTCGTGTGGCTTAATATGGGGCCTACAATAGTTGAATAAGGAGAGTGAAATACGAGGTTGACCCAAATTACACCTAGAGGGGGTTAAATAGGTGAGTATGCGGAATTAAAAATTAATTACCGCAGTTATATGAAAACAGTAAATAACACACAGAATGATCACGAAGAAACTCCAACTGGGTAAAAGCTACAGGCACTTTGCCAGTAAAAAATCCACCATAAACGAATTTTGAACTTACAGTCTGTCAAACACGACTACCACTAGTACTTTCTGACCTCTTGACTGCAATTCCACAACCATCCTGGATTGCGTGCTCCTGCACCAACTCCTGACTTTATGAATTCGTTTATCTCATGTGGATCAACGAAAAACTCCGCGTTCTCCAATAACTGGAACTCCAGTTACCTTTCCTTGATCTTCAGAACTCTGACAGATATTTAGAAAGTAGCATTTTGATATTTGGATTATATGGATTTGATGTTTTCACCCCCAAGAATAAAATCAAACTGGGAAGGTTTAAAGCTTATAGATGATTTTGATGAAGATGATATGAACCAATATGTGTTTTCTCAATCTTCAACCTTTGAAAAAACCGTTTAAAGGCTTTCTGGTATTTATACTATAGGTTTAGGGTTGAATGGGCCGGACAAAAAACATTAAAAAAGCGAATTAAAATTCTCTGGATTCATCCCTGTTGCTCGAGCGAAGGCAATGCGGCAGGCAGCGCGACAATACCGTAGGTATGAGAAACCCCACAAGCTTAATTGCTCGAGTCAAATAGGTTTCGAAGAAGAACATAAGATATTTGATTTTTTATTACCGGGGATAGCCGTGAGCTTATGTCTAATAAATAAGGTCAATTCATACTCAAAGTCATCTTACTAACATGTGATTGCCATCACAAATCTCATACACGCGGTAGAGTCCCACTAACAATATCATAGTGTGTGCAGTGCAGATAGTACATAAAGACACATATACTAAGTACTCCAAAATAACCTAAGCCAACAATGAAAACTATGTTACAACTTATCGATTAAACTCATACTTGATCACACCAAACAAATTCAAGTATATTATATGTTATGCTGTAAAAACAATTTCCCGCATTTTTATTTTTCAATGTTTTATTTTGTTTTATTTTTATTTTAAGCATGAATGCACCAAGTACACACAAAAAAATGTCACACACAAAAAATAATAAATAAAATAAAAAATATGTATGAGTTCTCTTCCTAAAAAATAAATAAACAAATATGATGTATGCATAATTCAATGTCACACAATGCTAAAGCACGAGCATGCGCAAAAGTACCTAATCAACGAGGTACATAAACACCAATAGCCATCCTAAGAGATTCAAACCTCAGACCATCTAATGGTTTGGTAAATAAATCAGCTAATTGATTTTCTGTAGAGATGTGCTCAAGAGTTACAACACGAATCTCTACAAGCTCTCAAATAAAATGATGTCGTATATCAAAAGTAAAGACTAATAATTAGATTGAGTGATCTAAGTTGACAATAAATGATCTAATTATTAGAGTTTGGATAATATATGTCCGATCAGGTCCATATAGTAGCTCTATAAAGTATTGAGACTTAATTACAGTAATTATAATAGTTTTAGACTTAACTATAATTACAATAAAGTTATGTACTTAGTTGTAATTACTATAAAAGTTGCAAACTTAATTATAGTTGTAATTGAAGTTTTAGGACTACACATGTAATTAAAGGTAAAATAATTGGATGCAGACTTTAATTAAAACTTCTATTTGAAATTGAAATTATTAATTTATTATTGTACATGGATGAAAATATCTTTATCTCTATAAATAAAGACTAGATGGACATAGTGTTGGGTTTTGATATCCAATAAATCTGGAAGATGATGTAAAATCGATGTTCGATAAGTTATATCGACACCTTAGTGATGACTCGACCCGGAAACAACTTGGGGCCACTAGAAGCAACTTAATAGAGTTAATGTTGCTCGTGGCCCAACACTCGTGGATGGTCCAAGTTATTGGGTTGGATGGTGATTTCATTAGTCCATTTCTTGTTGGATAGTTGTGGTCTTTATTGGTGGCTCAATTAATGTCTTGGTCCAATTGGTGTGATCTAATATTCATCCTCTATATATCTATTCTCTTGGTTAACCTAGAGTAGGTGATTTGTAAAGGTCTGAGAGGAAAAATCGGCTGCTCCTTGGTGAAGAAAACATGCAGCCTTAAGGGAGAAAATCCGGCCAACTTGGTGCTCCAAAAACCGGTGATATACTTTGTGTATTGGTCTCTTCCTTGTCTCCTTTGTGGTGCCCCCTTTCCCTTGCCTTTGTGGCTATAAATCACCACTACCAAGTGTACCCTTTGTGGGTGAGAAAACTAGTGGCAATCGGAGTGTGAGAGTTGTGGGTCGAGCCGCTTCGTTGGGTGTTGATTGGTTGAAGACTGAGCCCGGTTTCTTGGTGTGACTGGAGTCCAATAATTAACACAGAGAAATCCTATAACAATAACAATACATAATTCCATAGTTTTTAAATTTGGAGAGAGAAAAAGAGAATTATTTTCTTACTTTATTCAATTGTCCAGTCCAATAATTAGTTTTTTGATTTAATTAAAAAAATGTGCCAACCCACTGATGTAGTATTGACTTCGAAGAATGAAGCATCAAGTTCTTAGAATTAAAAGCTGAAAGCTCTTGATCCAAGAAGCTGGAAGTTCGTAATTCAGAATTAATTTAGGAACTTACCATCGAATTTAGGTAAAGATTCAAATCCTTTATTCTTGGTATAATATACACGTGAACATCAAGACGATCTTGTTTCTTAAATTAAAGATTTTTTTAATATAAAATTTTGGGTAATTCTACTTCCGCATTCCAACAGTTCAATCTTATTTACTTTCGTAATTGATTACATCTCATAGAACACTAGTTTGTTAGGCTGTGTCATTCCGAACAGCGTTTAAAACTCTCATTTAAGTTGTGACTGACTCACGAAACCTGCCTGAAACGAATAATTGAGACAAATTGTTAGATTAACTAGGTTTTAGTATTTACAATGTTGAATGATTATGATGGATTTGAATGGTACTAAAACTGTAGTTGTAATGGATAAAATGTATGTTAATTTGAAGAAGGATACATGGACAGGACCTGCATCCTATACATTTTTGCAGCTCAAAAGAGGCTCAAATCAGACTGACAATCTAAATGGATGAGAAGCAAAATATAAATTGTGCCTAAGAAAGAAGTGTCAAAAATAGAGATAGAACTCAGCATTCTTGTCCAATTTTCAAGATATCATTCTATGATAGATATCACATAATTGACTTCAACTAAAGGATAATACACCATATACAGAAATATTATGAACTGAAGTGCATCAATTCCGATATCACCATATGCAACTGTAGAATTTCATCATATTCACAGTCTCTCAACCCAGAAAGGAAGTTGCAATATGTACCAGTAGAGGGGGTAGAATTGGTCAGCTGAAAATATTCGAGACCTCTTAACAGTTACATCCACGGTCATCTCTGATTTTGCAGTCATGCTTGGTGAAAACGACCCATAGAGGCTGGCAAAACAAGCTTAATAGAAAAGAGGGCAAACTAAGCATTTATATCAAACATTTTAAGAGTTTACTCAGATAGCTTATCAATAATGCAGTTGCATGCTCTCCTAAGCAGAACAGAGATAACGCTTATTGACATAATCTTTTCTTCTGGAATGTGAAGCTAAACAGCTCTATATGATGTATGATTCTGAAAATGAGATAGTTTTACTTGTAAATGAATTACTCGAGGGAACTGACGTCCCGAAGCCAACAGATAAAAGTAGGCAGTCTTTAGTTCTGAGTAGTAGTAGTAATATATTTAGTGTCCAAAAACATGAGCTCGAGGAAAATAGAAACAAAAAGTAATAATGTGCCATTTCAGATGGATTCAAGCTCAACAGAACACCACTGGCTATTCCCTAGAAACTACTTTTAAATGAGAAACTGAAATGCAGAAACAAAGAAAATTCTCCATGATTCCAAATATCACGTAGCCTACCCCAACTAGTTGAATTCAGTCTTATCAAGAAATGCACCTTCCACTTTTCTAATAAATTTGCTTTTTGTTAGCAAGATAAGAAACACCAGAGAGATGGTTCATCTCATCTACAAAGAAGAGCTATGGCCCCGTTCGGGAGGGATTAAAAGCCAATTAAAATTGAAAATATGGCCGTTATTGGGCCCACTCGTCTAATAAAAGTCAACAATAACGGCTATATTTTCAATTTTAATCTAATTTTAATCCCTCCCACACAAGCCCTATATAAAGTTCACAAGATACGTATGTGATTAGTCCCTGAATTAAAAATGATAAACCAATTGCTGCTGCATTCCTCAACAACTGCAAAAAATTTACAACGCTAGGGAATTCTAACGTATGAAAGATCAGAAAATGAAGACACCAGGATCAAACGTATGAAAGATCAGAAAATTATACCTGAATAAAACGATATTGCAGATCACGTTCCTCAAAATGTGCTCCCAGATCCAGGCAGAATTAACAGCAAAAGAAAGGACATGCTATCATCTCCTCTTTCTGTTAACAATATAACAAGCTAACTTAGTCCTAATAAAATTGGGGTCGGCTACATGAATTCTTTTTTCACCATGTCGTATAATCCACAAGCGACATCCACCTAAAGGTCCAACAAAATCAAACTTGTTGCAACTAAATCAAGCCACATTAATTTTGATCTACCTCTCCTTCAAATTTGTTGTACTGCAATCGCGACATTCTCATGAATGAGAGTTTCTTTTGATTTGGGAAAATATTTCCCAATCATCCAAGTAGTCTTTCCCTTTATATATCCTCAATTGGTATCATCTTGCTTGTTGGTGTTCCCCCCTAAATCTCATACTTGTGAGTGCTGCATCATAACAGCTGTACAAGTTATGAAAATGTCAGACAAGCATATTTCCTGCCACCATCTACTAAGGATCTTTCATTTACAATTAGCAAGCTTTACACTGTCAACCTATCTGTCATTTGTTGCGTGGCTTGATTTCTCAATTCTAAAGCATATACCTGGCCTTACAGTGGGATATTACATATGGTAAACACCAAGGAAAAATAATTAAATATTATGAAGCTCTAATCATGAGATGAAGATGTGCAATAAGCAAGACCTCAAATCCAGAAAGTTGTGGCAAGAATTTAAGTGATTAAGATGACGAGATAGACAAGAAAATTCAGTTATGTATAGGTCATGTGAATACTTTCTGAATAAATATTTTCCAGCACCCTTGGGTTAATGAAAACTCAACACTTATCCTAAAGCAATTTTAGTTAAAAGTTCCATCTCATCTCATTTACATTTCAGTTTTGATAACCTTTACAATTCAAAAAAAGAATATTCCACACGTGGGAGCCCTGAGCTTAGAGTAAACACTGATACCCAAATTAATTGATTTTTTATAGCAGAGTCGAGCTTATACAGTAGCTCACGTGTGATTCTTATAAAAAGGCAAAAGATACTATAGAATGAACTAAGTACTCCTAGTTCTCAAAATCAAGCAAAGATAATGATGGGCTTCAGAGTTAAATATTATTCACCTCTGTAAATCCCACCACAACCATTCTCCAAATAATCCAATTTCAGGACCAACATGAGATGTCCACTTCAGGCTTTAGGGGATCACAGGTGCAATCACAATAAATGAAGACCCCAATAAAACAGGTACAACGAGGTCATGCGGTACATAGATGCTACTATACTTAGCATGTACAGAGATTCTAAGTATAACAGCTTCATAAAGGAAATTGCAAAAGTACAAGTAACTGATGCAAAAGCATTCACAAGATATTTGAAATCATTCATAGTGAGGTGGGGGAAGAGAATAATATTGTTTCTGCATTTTTCTGAATAAGAATTTTAGTATTTCCATTATACATATTTGTTTGGTCACAGGGATAAAAAGCATTGGACAGAACAAATGAGACCTTGCAAATTATGCTAGAACCCCTCTAACTCATATTTGATACCATAAGATCAGTTTTCACGGTTAAATTGCTCATTTTGCAAGTACTTCAAAACTCCATAGGCAACTGTACCGGCCACAAACAAGAACACTGTTGGAGTAAAAGAAGGGTAAAGATACTTCACAAAGAACTTATCCCATTCTTCTGGTAAAAAGCCTGCAAGTAGTAAATGGATATATCAGAATCTGCAAATTCACAGCACTAAAACGACATGCATCATATATATGCAATGCAAAATGACTTATATTTCTTTCCTTGTATTACAAGAAGATATAATCTCAGAAAAAGGAAACATACTACAATTTTTAAGCTAAAATATCTTCAACATGAAGGAATTATTTATAACTGTAACATAGACAGTAGGCCAGTCACATGATTGAAACTATAGGTAAGCACAAAGCAGTGAGTTCTAGTCTCGAGTAATAATATGCTAATCTTCAAGTTGCAAGTACTTCTAACATTAAGAATCACAAGAATTACGTTTACAGAGAGATAACAGGCCAGCCTGACATGGTTTTTCCAATGGAATTCTAGATAGTATAGGGACAAATGATACTTACTGTTCCTTCCAAAAGTCATTATTTATCATGTTGTATCAATATCATGGTCAGGCAGCAAATAATATAATAATTATAATTATTCACAGAAATTCCAAGCATATTGTGAAGCTCCAGTCTATCCTGCTTCAATTCTCATAGAATTGTTCAGTTGAGGCAGCGGTATTGAAACCGAAATTCCATTACATATTGATACAGCTGAGTTTGTCATATTGATCATGTCAGAAACAATATTATTACTTGGTACTAAATGTATGCAACATAATACCTGTCTTAAAAGTAATTATAGAATGTAATCAGCATGACAGAATTTCTTAATGCTTCATCTGACGCTGCTCACAAGTAAACACGGAACCACCTTGTTTAAAAGCTTAAAATTTTAGAGAACTGACGTATTAATTTATTAAAATTTGGAGCCCCTGTAGACCAGATTCCCTTTTTACATCGAATCCTTAACACCTGGACAGCTGCAAGAGTTTTATAAGCCAATGGACCTTTGGATCCTCCAATACTGTGTTAAACAATCCCGTCTAAAAGCTTCAGCTTAAGCCTTTAAATTTTGTCTTCGATAAACTAGCAAACGAGTCATACTAACAACTATAAACAACAAAATACTGTGATGAATTTCAAAATGCATTAAAGGAAAGGCAAGTGACTACAATCAAACCCACCTGAGGCAGCAAGAACAATACCCTCGACAAGAATAATTGCGCCGAGTCCCAACCAAGCAAGAAGAAAAGCACCCTCATTCTTCCTCAGCTCTTCGCTCCTCGCTTCCTCTTGTGGAGTTGCAACAAACTTGGGTTTTTCCAGCGGTTCTCTACGAATTATGGAGGCCCTTTCTCTTTTTCCCTTCTGCTGTTTCCTCTTGGAAGAGGACACTGTGGACGATGCAGATGCAGAGCCAAATCCAGAACCAGATGATAAATTGTTGGCTTTATTGGGATTGGGAGGGGTTTGTTCTGTAGGTTGGTTTGAGGAGGAATCTTGTTCGGATTTGATAGAAAAATTAGCGGTCTTGGGATGGGAATGGGATGATGTGTGGAGGAGGAGATGGGATTTCTTGATGGTAAGAGATGAAGATGATGAGGGGTGGAGTATCATTAGCGCCATTTCCAGTTGGATTATTTATTTTACTCGCTACGATGGGAGAATAATATTTTGAAGAGAAGGGAAAATTTTAGAACTGGGATGGGATGATAAATTTTCTTGGTGAATATAAATGTGTGACAACTAATTATCTCAAGCGCCAGCTTGAGCTCTGTTTTTTGTCCAAAATATATTTTCAAATAATATTTTAATGAAAAATGTGATTAAAAAATAAGAAAAATATATGAATTTACAGATAATATTATGTTATTGAAAAATGTGTGATTAAAAAATAAAAGAAAAAAATATATATTTTAAAAATAATTAGTACTTTACACGATCATGGAACCAATAGTTCAATTTTTAGCCCCTATTTGAGCCTCCTTTTCGTGGTAAAATGTATTAAATAGTGATTTTTTGGAAAAAAATGTTATTAAAAAGTAAAGAATTTTTTTGGGAATACGTGTATAATTATTTTATGCGAGAATATGCGATTGAAAATGAGTTTTGAAATTTTTTAAAATTAAGATATTCTTATGATGACCAATTCTTAGTGAAGATTGGCATTTTATATAATAAAAAGGTTGAAGCCCAACCTTGATGACCCCCATTGCCCCGCCTCTAGAACATTGTGGAGGAGTTAAATCGTGGAATGTGGCTCAGCAGGCCAAGATACAAGACCTGTCATTTTATGAATTGATGCATAGTAGATTCCTGGTCATCTCAAGATTATAAGGCCTTGTTCTCTTTGCCATTTTCGAACCGTTTTCTGTTTTTGATTTTCCAAAACAGTGAAAACGCGTTCTCTTTCCTATTTTCGAAAACGTGTTTTTGAAAACAAAATTTTTTTTTGTACTGAAAACACAAAATGAGGTTTTCAACGTTTTGGACGTTTTCTGTGAAAAATGCCCCAAAAATGGAAAACACGGGAAACGCTCCAAAAAGGCCCCAAAATTGGAAAACGCGGTAACGTTCAAAACCATCTCTTCCAGTCTTCCTCATCTCATCTTCCTCATCTCTTCTTCCAATCCAGTCTCTTCCATCTCTCTTCTCGACGTCGGTGACCCGCTCAAACACTGCAATCGGCGACGAAGGAGATGCGCCAGTGGAACCCTAGTATTCCTGAGCCGCCTTTACAATTTCAAGGAAGAATTTCAGTATTAGCATAATAGCATTTCAAGTTTTGCTCTCCGTTGTATTTATTGACAGCTTATACTCCTGTAAGTGCTTCTCAGCGTCACTTATTAACATCATGGATATTTATGCGGAACGTATTTGATTTTGAATTGATTACAATAATTTTTTTACGTTATGATGTAAAATGCTGGGTGATTGACTTTTTGATGAATTTTGAATTCAGAGATTGAATTATTAGTGTATTTGGAAATTGGCTCCTCCTGATAGACGAGATGGAAACAGAAAAATTGGTATTCTGAAGATATTGAATTATTTGTACTCGTTCTTACTAACTTGTGAAGAATGAAAGCCTCAGTAGTGAATGAAATGGGTTATTAATAAACATTTGAAATTCTTGAGCACATATTTAATCTCCTTTGCACATGTTTTGAAGGATGATTGTTCGCTAGGGTTTGTAATTACTAAATCATGCATTAGGTTCTTGATTGAATTTCCAAAGCAACTTGAAGGTTTCTGTAGGTGTCTTTAGCTGACTTGGTTAGTATAACTTGCTGTAATCTGCAATGGGTGAGGAGAGCCTACGGCTTGGTTGGCTTTCTTTTGGTTTGGCCCTGGTTCTGAATGGAGAGGACAAAAGTGAAGGTTGTGGGAACTCCTACCTCGTATCATATTGCGATGATTTTGGTGGTCAGTCTGTGGAGTGAAATCTTGAGCACATATTTAATCTCCCTTGCAAAACTATTAGTCTGTTGGCACGCAATGTGGTTCACTCTATAATAAAGAATGAGTTCTGTAAGTACCATCCTAACTTTAAAACTGTTGTTCAAAACAGAGATGGGGAATCTACAATTGGCGAGGTTGTTGGACTGGAGAAATCAAGCATATGTGGTGATATTCAAGGTTGTTCAAGATCCTGAGTGCTTCTTCAAGTCCCACATTTAAGGCTTTGGTTCTTCAGTTCATGCCAAATGGAAGCTTAGAGAAGTGGCTTCACAGCAAGAGTGATGATCAAAGGCAGAGTCTTACTTTAAAGGGATCTGTGGGCTACATAGCACCATTGGGCTGAAGGGATCTGTGGGCTACATAGCACCAGGTATTTTACATAGATCCCAAGAGCATATTACTACTACAGGTGCTGTGAAGTTTGTCGAGTCTTGTTATGATGGCAAGATGTCCACTTTGGAAAATGGAAGAGTGGGTAACACCCCAGTTGAGTCTCGACAATTCACCCAAAGAAGAGAAGATTTACCTTATGTTATCTTCATCAAAATTCTGTGTTTCACATTATCTGCATTTTTGAATTGAATGTTGGACATAATTTCTAGTTTGATGGGTAGACTAATGAATTTTTGTTGGACAAGTTTTGAATTTTGTAGACATCTGGTGAGCTAGCGGGTCAAATCTCAAGCTTGTTGGGAAGACCTCGAATTTATTAGGCGAATCTCGAGTTTGTTGCGTAAAAGTCGAGTATGTTGGGTGAATCTTGAGTTTACTCAACTATCTAATTTCAAACCCACATAAATTTTTATCTACAACTCTAAATTGCACTTCGTTTTTTGAAGTTGAACTATAAATTTAATTATTGTACCATTGATATTTTATTTGACTTGTGGAAAATGTGTAACAGAAGCTACGGACTACATTTCTCACATTATATGCATCCTTGAAACTGTCTTTTTATTGCACTTTCTATGAAACTTGAGATTTTCCAAGCAAAGTGGAGATTTACACACAAAACTCGAATTTTGATTACAAGTTACGTGCAAGAACAAAAATAAGAATTTGTCAAATTTAATTTAATGTGTTTTTACATCTGGAAACAAATATTTCAAGATTCATCAACTTCAAATTTTATATGTTATTTAATACTATACTAACATTAAACTATTAAAATTTATTGAATAATCAGATTTCTTGAATAAAATATTAGAAAAAAAAATATTTTCAAAATTTCAAAGTAAACGCATTTTCCATTTTCATGTTTTGAGAAATAGTTTTTCAGAATGACAAAAAGAACGCATTTTCAGAAATTTCAAAACAAACACTCAAAACACAAAACTCAAAATGAATTCAAAACTCAAAACACAAAATTGAAACACAAAGAGAACAACCCCTAAATTTTTAGATTCATTTTTGACTGATTATAAATCTTTTTCTTGACCATTTCACTTTCATTAACAATAAATGGTGAAAAATTATATAAACTCAACCGGTGTATATTTTTTTACAAAAATACTACTTGTATCGTCATTACAACCCTCTCTAATTAGTGTGAGGTCCACTAATTAATTAATTAATGGACTCCACACTAATTAGAGAGGGTTGTAAAAATTACAGCCTTCTAATGATTGGAAGTGTAGCACTTCTCATTTTTTTTAGTGGTGAACATAAGTGATTCAATTTATGTTTCTTGAAAACGAAATCAAATCATTTCCATTGAGAATTAAGAATCGGAATTCAGCAGGATTGATGAAAATTATCGACGACATGATCTAGTAGCAAGGAATTCCACTTCTCATGCCCTCAATTTGATCTATAATTAAGTAGTTTTTTTATCTATAATTACTTATTAAACGTGATTGAGTACATAAAATTGTATAATAATTAAACATATATATTTTTTACAATTTTCACGTAAGCAGTACGGCGTCGTTAGCTTCTCTCTCTCTCTCCCTCTCAGTCGCACACAAATAGACACAAAATCTCAGCTGCACTTCTCCACCACAATAATCTCTGTGGCATCAGAGCCATGCATATACATTCTCTACACTGTTCGATCATATCTATATAAACCCCTGAAATCATCCTACCATTGATGGATTTCAATTCCCAAAAAAACCCCAAATTTTCAAACTCCAATTCCTCTCTTCTACTTCTACTTCTACTTCTACTTCACCTTTTCCTTCCCATCCTTTCATGGCTCTTCTTGTGCACCCATGTGTTTTTACTGTTTCGAATTCACGAAACATCACATTTTCCCCTCATAGGGCTCGGCTTAAATTTTCTGCCTCCGCCGTGAAATGTAGTGTTAAATCCGGCAAGGCGGAGAACACGAGTGCCGCAATTGTATGGTACAAGAATGATCTTCGCGTCGATGATCACTCCGGCCTCATCGCTGCTGCCTCCCAGTATTGCAAAGTTGTTCCTGTTTATGTCTTTGATCACCGCATCGTCTCCAGTAAATCAATTCTCTCTTCTACTTAAATTGCATTATGTGATCCAAGGACGCTTGCACTGTCACAAACATACATCATTGGGTATATTTGTGGCAATGCACGCGTTTGAACTATTCTCTATATTGGGAAAAAAGAAATCAGTTTTGAATATTCTGCCGGTCGCAGAGTAGGATGATCTTCTCTTTGTCTGTCTCAGGAAACGTTAATTACATATAATATTGTCTTTGGATCTAATGTTAGATGAAATGCTAGTGTTTTAGAATAAGACGTTTGACACTAAATACAGTTTTAAGGATTATTAAAACGAGGATTTGCCAAAGCAGTTATCATCCTAGGAGAAAATGTTTCAAAAATTTCAGCATGGTTACCATTGATGGATCATAAATCATGTGTCAGAATGTTGAAAAAGATTGCAGTGGGAGAATATATATAAAGCAGTATTGCATTGGTTTAACTTTTACTACCACTAGAAGGTAGAAAATTCAACCTAACAATTGGAGGTTCACTTATAAGCAAGCAACAAGATTGGACAAAAAAAGAGGGCTTGTGGATTGCTGCAGTTCTTCAACACCATTGACTCTGATCAGGAGTCTGTAATGTAGCAAAAAATGCTGAGAAAATGATATCAGTTGTGCAAAAATGTGTCCAATATGTGAGTGCACGAAGATTTCATGAAGCGTTGATAGAGAGATTTTGATTTGGTTAGCAGTTATGCAAAATACATATCCCATATTTGGCTTGCTCAACATTTAGCTAAAATCTTGTCTCACTTGAAGTGGTTGACCACTAATAATTTTGAAAAAAAGATGTTTACTATTTGACTAGAAATGTGAGCGTTTCATGACTTTATGGCATGCTCCTATTGTGATACTTTCTGCAATGATTAGAAACTACCAGATATCTATAGAGAAAATTAAGAACAATGTTTTATTGCACATTATATGTGAGATGAAGCTCGTATTTGTTGAGGCGAGAATTTGTGTAATTTGATGACAGTTCCAATGACCTCACAATATGTTGTTTTTTTCATAATTGGCGCAGGATTTTCAGATGAAATGCTCGAACTGCTTCTTTTTGCTTTGGAAGATTTAAGGAAGTTGCTGAAGGACAAGGGATCCAATCTGATGATCAAGTTTGGGAGTGCAGAACGAGTCATTGGACAACTTGTCAAGGAGGTGGTTAAATACATTGTTTCTCTCATTCTACTATGATATTGTATATAAACTGGGCAGGAATGAGGAGAAATTTCAAGGGCATTCTACTTATTTTGTTATGCTCATCACCAAGGACTATGACAGGTCAACGCTAGCAGCATCTTCGTAGAAGAGGAGGTGGAGTATGAGGTGTGCAGAATGCTAGATAGTGTTAAAGAGACCTTGTCAACTGAATCTTTTGAAGGGAGAAACCCCGAAATTGTGAAGTGGAGCACTCCATTTTATGTTGTCAAGGTTTCATCCTTGTCCTTTTTTAGATCCTACTATACTTTTTAGTAATGAGATGAGTTTATATGCATGATTATTTTTAGTTGTTATTGAATGTTTTAATAACTTCATTGTTTATTTATTTTTGCATAGAGTTTGGAGGATCTACCATCTTCATATAATGACTTCAAAAAGCTAAAGTTTCCTATTGTTTCTACCCTTTTGACACCAACATTACCTGGCCCTCCGATGGATTTGTTCTGGGGTAAGTGAATATTACACCTGTACACGTTTCAACCTTTTTTTCAACTAAATCAATTTTCTGATTTTGGCAACTGAATATAATGTCATCTATGTATATTAGGCGATCTGCCAACGCTGGATGACTTGAAGAAATATATAGATGATAGTTCTAATGTTGGCAACTTGAAAAAAGTATGGATTTCATTAAAGAAGTTTTCTGCTCAAAGTGTGCTACAAGGAAAGAAATTAAACAAGTTGGGGAAATCAGAAATAAAAGAAAGAAATCTAGAAAGTTCCAGCTACAAAACTAAACAGTTGAGACCAGAAAAATCAGCATTTGTAACACGTCAAGGGAAATTGGTGGGAGGTGGGGCAAGTCTAGTATTGAATGCTTTGGCTGCATATTTACGATACCTAGAGGGGACTGCTCGAGATGAATGGCAGGAGTACGTCTCTGTCCTTGATCAGGGGCTTGAATTTACATTTCTACTCTTCATAAATTTTTATTTATATGAACCCATTTATGACTGCTTTAGCATCCTCTCTCTCTCTCTCTCTCTCTCTCTCTCTCTCTCTCAACATGGAGTTATTTTACGAAAATGAATCATAAGGTCAATTATCATGTGAAAATTTATTTTAGATAATAAGTGCCTGTAGTTGTAGTTACAAAGCATCTTCTTTATGTCATTGACAACCCATCTCTTTGCTTCATTGACACTTTATTAAGAAGTTGCTGTTGCATCAAACTGTAAAATTGGGACAATTCTAGCCTGTGTAATACCCTAATCATGAGGACCACAAACAATTTCATTTGAATTTCATATTTCTTTGTCACATTTCACTCATGCAGCACTCATACATCCAATGCAAACTCTATCTTTTCAAATTTTTGTGTGAGAGCAGTGAATGCTAAAATTGAATTTGCTAAACTATTTTCATATTTTAATATTGAAATGGCAAACAAAAAATGAGCAAATTGAGTTCCAGATGGTCAGGGTTTTGGCATTGTTTCATTAATATTTCAATTTCGGAAAATTGAACCTCTAACAGCTTTTATTGGTTTCCACTAAAACCACATTCATGATTCAGTGATTGAAAATATGTACTGCTTTTGTTAGTTTATTATGGCAAGTCATGTATGCTCTTCTTATCTTGTGCCTATGAGATTTGGGAAGTTATTATATATTAGAAACTTACGGAAACTAATTAGTTCCATAAGTTATATTATTACGTGCTTAGAGTATATCACAACTTATTTGCAGGGTACATGACAAGCAACGTGAAGCTGAAAGTCGCGAGGGAGCTTCATTTCATGCCCTTTTTGGTTCTGCACTTCTTCTTGGTATTATTTCCACGCGTAGAGTGTATTATGAAGCTATTAAATATGAAACAGACCGAAATGGTGGATTCTTATCACCATTCGGATATTCGACAACCACCGCTTCTGCAGCCATTGATACTGTTTCTTCCATGGAGGTACTAGTTGTTCCATAAATTGATTGTGATGAATTGTTGTTTTTCTCGATTGGCATACTCACTCGAGTACTTGTGTTGGTTTATGACAAATTGTTTAACTGGCATCTTCTGACTCAAATCTGATTCTTTTGGTAGTGGTATCGGCTTTTGACTTTAAAAGTCCAAAAAAGGAAGGGAGACTATTACTCAGTTAGAACATGGAGATGGAATGGTCATATAATCCAAGTTAGTATTTGAAATTGCATCATCCACGTGTCCATTCATAGGTTTGCTTTGCTAGCTGCCAAGTTTAATGCTAAATTTAGAATGGATTTCACATTCTCAGTATACAGTTGCTGGTCGTGAAGGTCCTCCTATACTTCTTGTACATGGTTTTGGTGCTTTTTTGGAGCATTACAGAGATAATGTAAATCCCATAGCTGTAGCAGGGAATAGAGTTTGGGCAATCACGTTACTTGGCTTTGGCAAATCAGAAAAACCCAATATACAGTACACTGAACTTCTGTGGGCTGAACTTCTCAGAGATTTCATAATTGAAGTTATTGGGGAGCCTGTACACCTCGTTGGGAACTCAATTGGTGGTAATGAAAGGACCCTCCATTCCTATTTGTATGCCTAAAAAAGGAATACATTAAATAAATAGATAAATAATATGACTTCTCAGGGAAAAAATTCTACTTTGAAATGAATGTCTTTGGGATTGTCTCTTTGATGGTCAGTCCTTTATTTGTAGGCTATTTTGTTGCTATTATTGCTGGCCTTTGGCCAGCTTTAGCCAAATCTGTGGTCCTTATCAACAGTGCCGGAGAGATCATTCCTGGATATTCCGCTCTACGTTACTCGAAAGTAAGGAAAATTTGAACTTATATCAACCCATCGTCTCCCTCAGTTTCCTTGTGTGGTGGTGCACACGATGTGTTTGCCTAGTTGTTTAGGTGTTGTGTCTATTTGAGGCTGCCTGCATGATCTGTCTGCTGCTGTTCAAGTCTGTGACTATCAGATATGCATCCTAACCATTTACCAATGTTTGCGTCACCTATTGTAATGCAAAATTTCCTTGCATAATTTTAGCTTCTTAAATATTTCAGAATAGGCGAACTTCAGGAGCGGCATGGTTGGGTGCTAGACTACTTTTGGTCTACTTGAGGTTTAATATCAAGAATATACTTAAGAGTATTTATCCAACTGTAAGGCTTGACCTGTTTCGTTTTTGTTTCTTTTCATCATATCATACTTATTCCTAAGGTGATGTAATGCAGAAAACAGATCGAGCCGATGATATGCTTATACACGAGATGCTTAGAGCAGTATCCTTCTTTATTTCTATCTTGAAAAAAATTAGTCCCGCAGTTTGTTCTCTCTAAACATTTTTATTAACTGTAGCAATTTTTTTCTCATTACATATGCATACCCTCAACTAAGTTTTAGTCGTATGATCCTGGTGCGACTATTGTTTTGGAAAGCATCTTCAGCTTTGATCTCTCGCTTCCCCTAAATTATCTTTTGAAGGAATTTGGGAAGATACTTGTAATACAGGTGTTTTATCTCCCACTTATAATCAGTCAAGGGCATTTATCGGTGTGGATTTCATCTTTTCAAAATGTGAATTGTAAATTTTTTTATAACAGGGAATGAAGGACCCACTTTGTGATTCTAAGACAAAGCTAGCTATGCTTAGAGAGCATTGCAGAGGAATAGTAACAAAAGAAATAGATGCAGGTAATTTTATTGTGCTCTTGTTTGCTATGGTTGATTTTGTAGTTCTATTCTCCAGAATGTTATATATGCTTCCTTGCCCTGGTGTTATTTTGTCAGGTCATTGCCCTCACGATGAGCAGCCAAATGAAGTGAATTCTATCATTCTGCAATGGGTAGTCTCTATTGAGAGTGAAGTATCTCCTGTTGCCTCATCACAGTAAAACAAATGCAGAAGCAAAAGTATGGTAGCACAATTTTGACTTTCTCAAAATTTCTTATCTTGCCAACTTTGGGTATTTCACTGGCGATTTTACAAGCCACATCCCACACCACAAAAAGAAGAAAAGAAAAACACTTATTTTTGTGATGTATCTGTTCTTAGAATTTAATACCAGAAGACTGGCACTTCCAAGCCGTTGGGACACATAATCATTGTTAGTAACAGACAAAGGCAATGAGAAATTTAAAAGGCAACGTGACATTATTTCAAACAGAGGACCAAGACACTTAACAGGATTTAAGTGCTATTAATCTTTGCAGGGTGGTAGTGAAGCGCCACACAATCATTACCGACAAAAGCACTGGTTTTCATGGCTGCAAGTTGACCGAACAAATGGTTAGAACTAACATTCTATTCTTCCAGTCTTGAAATAGCCTTAGGCACATTTTCAAACAACAAATTTTGTGACATATCCATATACTTCATGTTCTTCCCAATCTTCAAGCGTTTAAAATTAAACTTCAACTTGTTATTTGATGCCTTGAAATCTACGGAGTATATTGTGGTACTCAATAGTGGAAGTTAGGATAATGGGTCGAGTTGAGCGTTTGGCTCGCCCACCAATGGGCTTGCTCGACCCACCATGCGAGTTGTCACTTGCGACTCCTTTTCTTTTCTTTGGGAATTTGAACTGAAAAATTGCATTTTCACTCCTCGAAGTATAATGAAAATGTAAATTTGTAAGGAAATGGTAAACATAAAAAAAGCATATTTCGTCAAAAGCTTTATAAAGTTGTAAAAACACTCCTTCTTTATCCAGACTTAGGATAAGCTATAAATGTAGGTGGAGTTAAAATTGTATACGAATGAATATTTCTTATACAATTTTTTTTATAATAAATAAATGAAATAAATAATATATAATAATAACTAAAGAAATGAAATATATTTACATATCCACCTTAGTAGTATACAATTGTAACTCTTAAAAGATGTTGGAAGGCCACTTCCATTTTCTTGAAGCCGTTGTAGATACAAACATGTGTTTCTATTTGGGTTATAATATACCCTAGGCCACGTGATACATCTCGATCGCATGGTAAATCCTGACCAGAATTATATCCTTCCCTTATTCGTTTCGATTCTATCCATTCTCCTTAAAAACAAATAAAACACACAATTAATGTTTTGGTAAGATGTACAAATGAAGATTCAGATGAAAGAGATTTGTATGGAAAAACATTATAGGAATCAGACTCCACCATTAGAATTCGTTATAATCCTCGACTTTTCTCTTTTAACCTAATTGTGCATTGATTAACAATAGAACAATCCTATATTGTCTAACGAATGTCTAAGGTGTTTAGCCTAACATGCTAATAACACAAAAATAATTGAATATTCTTCAACCAAAAAATATAGTTACAAAGAGAAGGTTGAAGATGAATTTGGCCTCCCTTGAATTCCTTCCCTAGTTCTCTACTTCACCTTCCCGTTCTTCTGTATGAATTTGCCTCTTTTATCAGGTTCTGCAAGTCATGCCCTTGTAATTGCTTGGGTGATACCCTTACGATCGCAAGGCTCTTCCTTTTTAGCATTTTCATCTCGGTCTCTCAATTCAACTTTTCATTCATCTCAAGTCCCTTCTAATTTCAATTTAAGCTCATTTTCTTCCAAGTCCTGCCACTTTGGTCCCCATCTTCCATAATATCATAATATGCACAATTTATGTCATTTTCTTCTTTTCTTTTTTAGTTCCTTTCCTCCAAAAGTCTTTCCAACATCAAGTTTCCACTAAACAATCAATATACACACAAATTAAGTATTAATTCCATAAAATCACTTTCAAACGTCCACTTTTGATGATCTAAATAAGTGTAAAAAGTATACTTATCATAAGGGTTGTAGATATCACTTGGTCAAATTTTGATTGAAGTCAACTTGTCGGTGAAACCAAATTTTTAATTAAATAAAAGGAACTTCGAATTTGACCACATATTGAAAGTTTGATCAAATATTTGGAAATGTTTTAGCGGACTTAGAACATAACTTTCAAGTTTCTAAGATAGTAATAGTGACTAAGACTTCTTGGACAATTAATTTAGTACTCGGGAATTAATTTATCCAGCCCTTCTTTGAGCCACATTAAAATTTTCATTTACATTCTTCTATTCATTTTCAACCACACATTTTTTAATAAAATAATATTTTCCACCACATCAATAATTTTTCTTTCTTTTTCAACCACACATTCTCCATCAATCTACTATTTCAAAATATATTCTTCCAAAATAATGTGGCTCAAACACACACTCAATACGATTGTAAGACGTCTTTTGTTTTTGAATAATGCTCCATGTACAATGATTGATTACAACGTTGGGTTATAACCCCTCACAAGGGAGGTGGAACCCACTATTATTTTAATCACGGGGCCCACCTCCCTTGTGAGATGTTGTAATTCAATGTTATAACACATGTATTGTACATGAAACATTGTTCTTTGTTTTTATGTATGTCTTTGTTCTAATATTCTTGGTCAAATCTTGATGCCCCTCACGAGGAGTAATCTAGAATTGGAAAAATACTAAGGGTCCTTTTGATTACAAATGTGGAAAATAGGTGGAAATAAAATATTTTATAGAGAATTGATTTGCCTAAAAATTATTTTATTGGGAATTGTAATTAATTGTGTTTAATTGGTATAATTTTTCATGGAAAATATTGAAAGTTTGGTGTCCGTTTGGTTTCTTTTTTATGAAAATTGTCTATTAAAGTGATAATTTTTTTTTACCATTGGGTCTAGAATTTGTTCCAATTGCAAAAAAAAAAAAAATATATATGAAAAAATTTATCATACCGAATATTATTCGTTTGGCTTTATTTTGCATGGAAATGGTCAATAAAAGTGATAAATTTTTTTACCATTGTATTTAGACTTTTTTCCAATTGCAAAAAAAAAAAAAAAAAAAAAAAAAACTGAAATTTTTTTCCCACCAAAACATCGAGAATTTATTTTCCTCAAAAAGTGGAAAATGAGAAAAGGTGGAAAAAAATTTTCCGAAAAATTTTGCCTATCAAACACTACAAAAGTTGGAAAATGGAAAAAAAAATTCATTTGCCATGTAAAATATGACGAATCAAACGGAGCCTAAAAGAAAATTCAAGAGTATGGGGCACTCAAGAAGATTATAAAAAAATAAAAAATCAAAGTTGGATATTCAAATTGTTCAACCTGGATGTATTACTCACAAGACAAGTATTCCGTTTTAAAAACTTATGTTTTGTTTTTCACATTTTTTGGAACTAAATTTCCGACATTGTGGTGGTGTGAAAAATGTTTTCGAGGATAGTTAGGATAACAACAAATTCGAGATAACAGATTTTGGCTCATCGGAGCTAAACTCAGCTTATTATGTGAATTTTCGAAGAAGTACGTAGTTATAAAAGCTTGTTTAGTCCCTTTTTGGTTTGTTTAAAAATAAGGTGTTTAGTAGATTTTGATTAAAAAAAAAAACGATGAAAGGTATTATATAAAAGTTGATGAAAGTTGTGAATTTTATAAAATGTATGATTGAAAATGATTTAAGAAAAAAAAAAGAATTCTAGAAAATGAAAATATTATCCTAAAGGATTAAAAGCTTTCCACTTCACATTCAGCTTTCAAAATGGAAGAGTGGAGACAAAACGAGTAATGGCTCTGACGAGTGTAGTTGAGTCAAGTGGGCTCTTGGGACCAGACCAGGAACCTATACTAATTGAAGCACAACCACGCGCATCATATTTGTAATTGAGTGTATCAGATTTAGTGAAATAATTTATATACTGAAGCCAGCAATTTTGCAAATGTACACTCGTCAGGTTTTCATTTGCAGTTGGCGGAAAAAAAAAAGAAAGAAAAGAAAGCTGCCAATCAACAACGCAGCACCCGTGAAGATTCTGGGAGAAATATCCCTCCAATATCGAAGGGAGCATGACATGAACCTAAAATCCTTGTGAAACAAACAGCAACTAGCCGACTAGGTTCGCTTTTATTATTGCTCTGCAGTTATGACCTAATTCTCTGTTTCCAAAATCACTGACAAAAGCAATAAAAATCTATGCTTTCCGCTTCTTTTTAAAAAGGGCAGATTTTGGGTTCCCACTGCTGTTTAAAGGCTTTCACATTAGCTACGAAAATGGCACAAAAATATTGAACATAATCATAGAAAATTGTCAATTATTCTGTTCAATATTAGTTTAAATGACGGTGTGCCTAACCCAAACAATTTGTAAACGCACAGTCATTGAATTTGGGTTGGTTTGAGTCGGTGTTGTAGCAAAAGGTCGAAGATTTACAAATTGTTTAATATTTTAAAGGAAAAGATGCTCCAAATCTATGACTATCAAACAAGAATCCTTAAATTAATGCACGATTGATGGGCTGGGCCCATCGTTGGCCAATTGGGGCCCACAATAATGTGTGGTAACAAGCCATTACTCTATATAAATATTTGTTGTCGATTCTCATTTTCTCAACCTTCAATTCTTGTGTTGTCCGAAAGAGAAAAAAATGGCAAGAGCAACTCTTACATTGTCACTGATTTTCGTCTCGCTCTTTTTCGTTCCGACCAAGATTGAGTCGGCTAAAGTGGCAGCCACCGATCCGGCCACCAATTTCATTAAAGCCTCGTGCAGAGCCACCACGTATCCCGTTGTCTGTGTCCAATCATTATCAATATACGCAACGTCTATTCAACGAAACCCGCGCCAATTGGTACAAACGGCCTTATCCGTAAGCCTCGAGCGGGCTGAATCTACTAAGACATTCGTAGCCCGACTCACAAAATTCAGAGGACTTAAACCCAGAGAACGTGCCGCCATCAAAGACTGCTTCGAGGAGATGAGTGATAACGTGGACCGCCTAAGCAAGTCGATCAAGGAGCTGAAGAGCATGGGCACGGCCCGTGGGAAGGAGTTCATATGGCACATGAGTAACGTGGAGACATGGATTAGCGCTGCCCTCACTGATGACAGTACTTGCGTTGATGGGTTTTCAGGCCGGGCCTTAAATGGAAGGATTAAGTCCTCAATTAAGGCCCGAATGACTAATCTAGCTCAGGTCACTAGCAACGCTCTAGCACTTTGCAATCATTTTGGTGAAAAGTATTAAATAAAACTATATATATTGCAATATTATTGTGTCTACGGAGTGTTTTCGCATTAAATTTTGATGTATATTATCTAAAATCTGCAAAACGAAGATGAGATTAGAGTGTGTTTGTCTCCTATTATTGGGAGAAAAATAGAGTAATGAATAGTATTTTTTGAGAATGTGCGGTTGAAAAGTAAAGTAACTTTATTGGTGTATGTAAAATATTTTATTGGATGAATGTGTGGTGGAGAATCTTACTGTAACAAACAATTTTTTTGAAATAACTGTAGACAAACATGGGCTAATTATGAAGTTAAGAACATTAGAACAGTTTGTTGAAACATAACTAATAATTCATATCATTCGTTTCAAGTACAATAATTTTATGAAACGCCCTACAAAACATGATATAAGGGTATGTTTGATTGTAAAAATGAAATTTGGGTGAAAAGAAAATGAATTTTAGGGTATTGAATTGTCTAAAACTTATTTTATTATGAATTGTCGATTAATTGTGTTTGATTGATATAATTTTTTACCTAAAAAATATTGAAATTTTGGATCTTTTGATATTCGTTTGGCTTTGTTTTTCATGAAAATTGCTCATTAAAGTGATAGAATTTGTTTTCATTGCCAAAAAAATAAAAAAAAAGTTGCATAGAAAAGCTTTTTCCATCAAACCCAGGGGAAAAATCGTTCCTCAAAAATCAAGAAAATGTGGAAAATTAATTCTATGAAAAATTTAATCAATTAAACATGCAAATATATGAAAATGAATTTTAATTTTAATTTTCCATAGAAAAGAAAGAGCAATCAAAACCTGGCAAAGGGGTTACAAATGACAACCTTAAAATGCTTTCCGTGTCAAAACCATTAAACAATTACACTGTTACTAGCAATGATTTGTTTGCATCCTTTTTTCTAGAGTATATATTTGGGGTAAACTGAAGTGCAGTAGAAAATAAGCTATTCAAGAATTCAATTGGCTCTTTACAAGATATATAGGCCCTGTTTGGGATGGATTTAGGTTTTTCTACAGTAAATCAATTCTCATTTTCAACCACACATTCTTCAATAAAATAATATTTTTCATCACATCAATACTTTTTTCTTCTTTTTCAACCACACATTTCCCATCACTATTGAATTATCTTCGTCCACACTTTTGTGAGCCTCCATACTTGTAAGTTCGGACTCCATGGCCAAATATGCTTGATAAGAAACCCGAAAAATGGCAATAGCCAATTTCACATTGTTCCATGTGTTCCTAACCTATTCACATATTCCGACGTGATAGCCAACGCATAAAACCTCGGGTAACACGGTCCCCCTATTAATGGACAATCGCTCTCAATACACCTCTCAACCATCCAGAGAAGCCACACAAATTAGTCCAAACTACTACCTTACCTATAAACCTTGAGCAGGCCTAATCCAATGAGAGTCACTTTTTATTCGTACAATGAATTCAAGAGCACTGGCCGGCCAGTGGGGAGGAGTTCAAGTGGCTCATGGGTGGTATTACCCCACTTGCATGGGTGGATTTTGGGGCCGGGACTTGAATGGTAGGTTTAAGTCACTAGCATGCATTGTCACTTCGCAATCATTTTGCTGAATAAGTATTAAATAAATGCTGTGGGTGGTAGGATTGAGCAGAAGCTGGACATATTCTCAAAAATAATCTTTTAGTAAAATACATCTCATTAAATCGTGTCTACAAGTATTTTGGCATTAAGTTTTGATGTATATTAATAGTAGTAGAGAATTTGCTTAATAGTAGTACAAAAAGCTCGAGCTTTTTGCAATGGAGACAAACAGTTTTTGGCAGCAGCAAATCACATGAAGATAGGGGTGTCAACGAGTCGAGCCGGGAAAAAAAAGCTCGAGTCGAGCCTGAGCTTTTTTTGGCCCAAGCCGAGCCCGGCCAAAAAAAATTAGGCTCAGCCCGAGCCTTAGCGGGCCGAGCCGGCTCGTTGTTGTTGTTGTTTTTTTTTTTTTTCTTCTCTTCTTTAATCTACATTTTTTTAAAAAAAATTGTACATTTTATGCGTGTTATAAATTAAAGAAATTATAAAAGTTAAAACCCTCCTCCTTTATCCGGGCTTGGGACCGGCTACAATTATCGTATGCGGAGTTAAAATTGTACACGTATAACTTACAATATCTCATGCTTTAACCTTTAATCTGCTGTAACTCTTCGGCTATTATACTATCAACTTGTTCTTGAAAACGTAATTCCGCACATTCCCAGTCCTTCAAACATATTAAAGCCTCCAATATATCTTCTTTTAGTCTTGATTGTTCGTCACATAAAACTCGACCATCTAAACTAAATGTAGCCTCCGATGCTACTGTAGACACCAGCGGTGTTAGTAGATCGCGAGCAATTTTTGATACAATTGGATACTGCCTTTTGTTACACCTCCACCATGATAAAAGACTAAATTCCTGTAATTCTTGTGGTTGTAACATACTATGAACGTCCACGCACATATACCTAGCTAACTCGAAGGGAATTTCAAGATTTGTACCACGGACATCTATTACTCTAGATATTAACGAACTAGAACTAAATGATGGAATACTAGTATTGGTCTCTAAATAACTCTATATATTATCTGCATTTGTTGAAGCGTTTCTTGAAAAAGAACTTTGGGAAGTAGAACTACACTGACCTTCTTTTTCAGCGTAATGGTTATACATTTCACATAACATTGATTCTATATGCACATGTGATAATTGTACATTCATGAAATTTGAAAAATCCATTTTATAGTAGCTTTTGTGCCAGTTAAATTAAGTCGATGGTCATCACCGAAGCTAATAAAAATAAAGAGGGTATCTCTTCCCAATATTTTTGAAATTTTGACTCCATAGAATAAACTACGTCAACAAAAATTGACAAACTCCTATATTTTTGAAATAGTGTGCAAAATAGAAAAAATGTTGTAAAACAAGTGAAGATGTTAGGTAATAAACACCGCTACATTCCCTTGTGGCATCGAAAAAAGGTTTTAAAAATTTTTTCACGACAAATGCAAGATTCCATTCCCAATCTTCCAAATTATGTTCGGGTCCATATGTATGCCTACCATTATAATACATCGAAATAACTTTATCATAATTTTCACGCGAGTGTAACATAAGATATGTAGAGTTCCATCTATGGATACATCAGTGACAAATGATTTCTCTTCTAAACCATACTCTGCACATAAACTGTTAAATGCTTGCTTTCTTGCTGATGATATAGTAATAAAATTAATTGCTTGCCTAATTTTATCTAACGGTAATTTTATATGTTCTAATTCATCTTTTACAATCAAATTAATAATGTGGCATACACAATGTTGATGAAAAAATAAACCTCCAAATGTAGGGTTCAAATCATTAATAAATTTTTCGACAACAACTTTGTTTACACTAGCATTATCAAAAGTAAAATTTCGAACCATTTCTTGCATATTATATTCTTGTATAATATCTTTTAAAACCATGTATATGTTAGTCGCATTATGAGGATATTCTATAAATCTGAATGCAATAATTCTTTTATGCATAATCCATATGTGATCAATGTAATGAGTTGTAGCAGCAATATAACTTTTTTTATTAACACCGGTCCATAAATAAGAGGTAAATGATATAACAGAATTAAAAGATTTTAGACTTTCAATAACAGTTTGTTTTCTTATGTTATATAATTTTATAGCATCAGAACGAAGAGTATTTCTACAATAAGAATGAGACTTGGGTTGGAGATAATTCTGCACAAGACAAGTAAAGTGGACTGACTCGATCATCGTTAGCGGCATCTCTGCTGCAGCCACGTATGCAGCCATTCCTTCACAAAATCTTTCCTGTGAATATACAAAAGTGGAAAGAGTAGAATCGGAACCGGTAAATGTTAGTTCGGTCTGTTTCGGGTCAAGACCGACTGATTTCGCTTTGCAACTTCTTAACATGTGTCTATTTAAATGCGATGTGCTCGAATTAGGCTTCCAACTAAGTTCTTTACCACAATAATTGCAACATACTTTCCAAATATCAACTCCATTTTGAACCCCAACTTTTTTACGAGTCATATGTTGCCAACAATCCGCAAACTCTTTTTTCGACCTTTTAACCTCGACTACTTCCTCCTCTTCGATATCCTCCAAATCAATTGGAACATTTTGAGATGCATCGTATCCCAATGAAGTACTCGAACTACCTTTAAACTAATTAATCTCACACTAGTAAAATCCATGTGTAAGTAATATAGTAAAGAATATTGAAAAATAGAGTAACGAAAATTGGAGAGTAAAATATTGAATATTGTGTAAAGAATTTGAGAGAATAATATTGAAATTGAATATTGCGTAAAGAAATTCGAAAGATTAATATGGATTTGTAAAAAATTTCCCGTATTTATAGACAAAAAAATATATCCGTTTTAACTATATTTAATATAAAAATTTAAATTATGACAAGACAACTCCTGAAAAAAATTAACGTGCACGCAACAACTACTTTTTGCACCGACGCACGCCTTGGGGCAGCTACAAATTGTAGCTGTCCGTGAGGTAGCTACAATTTGTAGTTGCCTGCGCAGGCAGCTACAAATTGTAGTTGCCAAGGCAGCTAGCCAAGGCAGCTACAAAAATGTAGCTGCCACAGCAGACAGCTTTAATTTGAAATTTATTTATTTATTTATTATAAATTATACAAGACGATCCTATTGTATTATTTTAAGACAATTCTTTTTTTTTGTAGTAGCAGGTAGGGGTAGCTTTAATTTGAAATCAAAATTTGAATTTTTTTTTTTAATTTACACGGGCCGGCCCGGCGGCCCGGGCTCGGCTTGGGCTTTTTCAGAGCCGAGCCCGAGCCATGCGAGCTTCCGAGTTTTTTTGCCACCGCTACATGAAGATAGCCGTCTCCTGTGCAAAAATCTGTGAATTTTTTTGTACCTGGAGATTTATTCTTTAATGAAAGTTGATGAAATATATGGTTAAAAATAATTGTTGATTTTTTATTTTTTTTCAGCCTTTTAAGTTACACCAAAGATGGGCTAAGTAATTGTTGTATGGTATACCAATTCACCACTACATCGCGTCATAAAAGAAAATAATAAAATAACCGTTTAATATTGTCATACACTCATACCTCTCACCTTTACTATTTTCATTGCTAGAGTACTGCATAGTCATTACGTGAAAGGCCTTTTATGGTATAGTTGTCAACTAAGCAATTTTCTTTGCCCAATAACGATAGGTAACAGGGTGATGAAATTAGAAATCAAATTGAGAAGTTTAGCGATCCAATTGAGATATATAAGTTTAATAACCTAATGGAGATTTCTCTAAAAGTTACCACTGACAGAATTTACCCTTTAATGTTTGGTACGTTGAATTATAGGACAAGATAATAAAAGAATGTGACATAATTCATCAATAGTTTTATCCAAAACGTATGATAAGACATAACATAAGAGTGAAGGAGAGTATAAATAGCAACTCGTTTTGGATTAGTGAATCGGCTCATTTGTAACTCTTTTAGCTTATTTTATTATTTTTAAAAATGAGCCAACTCATGGATTCGTGGATAACTTGACTCGGTTCATGAGGTCCACAAGTCATAGAATCAAGCCAAATCGAACTAAACCAAAGATTTAAGGATCGAGCTGACTCGACAATGGGCCGAGCCCTACTGATTTTCCATTTGGTCATAACATGGTGAGATGCCATGAGTTGGCCAAGTGAAGAAAAGCAATGAAGAGTGTTGTGTGAAGTGAGGATGCCAATTAAAGGACACACAAATACGGGGCACCACAGAATGTCCGATGTACGGAAAACGACTTGTAAATTGCAACCAAACAGAAAATTCGGTGCATTAGAGTTCACATAACAATAATTCCTATAAGAATTTTTATAATATATTAAATAATTGGAAGAAAAATGAGTGATTCAATTTGAATTTTGGGAGTATTGAAAATTGAGGCAGGGAGGATCACATGGGTGTAGTTGACAAAAAATTGAGGGGGCCAAGAATATGAGGATTTTTCCATTTACCTGGGCTCCACCCATCTATCAGAGGGGGACAAGGCTGTGTAGCATAAGAGGGTGTTTGACACTCATTTTAATATAAAAATGTGTTTTTGAATAGTGATTGATGAAAGAATGTGTGGTTAAAAAGTAAGGAGAATTTTTAGGTTTATGTGTAGTATTATTTTATTGATAGAATGTGTGGTTGAAATGAAGAAAGAGAAAAAGAATGAGAATGAGAATGAGAAAAAAATGGGTGCCAAACAGGGGCAAATCAGAATTTGTAGGGATTTGGGACCCACCGTGATTTTTCCCAATAATGTGTACACAATCTTCGAGTTGTTTTGGAACCAAATCAGTCATGTGAGCTTGTTTGGTAGAGATTAAAATCGGATTAAAATTAAGAAATTAGTCGTTATTGTTGATTTTTATTAGACGAGTGAGACTCAATAACGATTATATTTTCAATTGACATAGGGATGACATAATGTGAGTGGGGTGAGGCCCGCGTTATAGATTTTTCCCAATAATGTGTATACAATATTCGAGTTGTTTTGGAACAAAATCAGTCATGTATGGTTTTAAAGAAAAGTCATGCTATGTGTACATATGTGTAAACATAGGGGATGACATAATGTGGGTGGGAGGCGGGTCCCACCCCACTCACATTATGTCATCCCTTATGGATCAATTCATGTACACATAGATTAATCCTTTAAAGAAACGGTAAAATTTCATGTATCGAACCCCATAATTTTTATAAAATTAATAGCTACGTAGGCACATCTCGCCATGTCGATTTTTATATAATCTCCTGTTTGGAGATCATTATTTTTAAACTCTTTTTTTTACATACTCATTTTCAAACATACATTCACACAATAAAATATTTTACACATAAATTAAAATTTTTTCTTACTTTTTAGCCAAACATCCCCTAAAGGGTAAATTTTACTTTAGGTTTCCAAACTTTTTGATTTTCAAAAATTTTCGTTCCAATTCTTTTTTAACCTCTCCTGTCCTCAATTTCATTTCATTTATTCTTTCATATGTCATCCTTGGCTATTGGTATGGAAGATGTTATTCCTGATCAGTGACAATTATCTAATTATTTCTTGAATTTGTTTTCTAACCTCATCGCTATTATTAAATCCTTGTTTGGTCCTCATTATTTTTAAATATATTTTTTCTTTATTATTTTTAACTACATATTATTCAATAAAATAATATTACACATAAATATAAAAAAATTTAATATTTTTTAAATACACATTCTCCATAAAATTATTATTTCAAAATACATTTTTGACATAATAATAATAATAATAATAGTAATAATAATAATAATAATAATAATAATAATAATAATAATAAGGGCTCAAACATGCTCTAAACATTCATTATTGACATTGGATTTTATAGATGTTGATGACTAAAATTGATATGATAATTTCGAATTAACTTAATAGGAATTTGATAGAATAAAAGCGTGCTATTGTTGGAATAATGGTAAAGAAGATGTATCACTAAGAGTCCGTTTGATTACAATAATGAAATTTGGGTTGAAAGAAAATGAATTCTAAGGAATTGAATTGTCTAGGATTTATTTTATTGGGAAATGTCAATTAATTGTGTTCGATTGATATAATTTTTCACCTGAAAAATATTGCAACTTTGGATATTTTGGTATTTGTTTGACTTTGTTTTTCATGAAAAATGTTCATTAAAGGGATATAATTTGTTTCCATTCCAAAAAAAAATAAAAAAATAAAAAAATAAAAAAAAGTTTACTAGAAAAGATTTTCCTCAAAAATCAAGAAAATGTGAGCATGTGGTTGAAAAATGAAAAACCAATTCCATAGAAAATTTGAGCAATCAAACATGCAAAAATGTGAAAAATGAAGTTTAATTTCTATCTTTCATGAAAATGAAGTGTAATCAAACAGGAAAGGGGAGATATGGACCAAATCACACAAGTAAAATTTTTATTTCTAGCAAATTGGGATGTCATAATTTGACTAAAATTTAGATTTCTTATCATCTTGTGATACTATTTGATGCCTATAAATAAGAATCTTGCTATTAATTAAAGGGAGAGGCTTGAAGGGACACATCCTAAGACAAACTATATAGATTCATTCATAAATTCTTAAAAATTGTGGACCTATATTGAGATTTGAAGGTTGATAATTATTTTTGATAAGGGATCGAAAGATACCCTCGTAATCTATGCAATCTCGATTAAATTTATGAATTTACATAGAGATGGTAAAATCGAACATGGCTAATTTTGCTTGAAAGAGACTATATGGTAAAATTAATTAAAATAAAATAAAATTGATGAATGATGTTGGATGGAACGAATGTTCATTGACCTAGTTGAATTTGTAATTGCTAACCACTTAATCTCATAAGTTTTCTCTAAGTCTTGAGATATAGATTAATTTAGTTTAGTGTATATTGATCACAACATAAATTTGATAATTGGTCATCATATTAATTTAAATTGAAGCTAGATTTATGATAAAAGTCGATAGTAAATATTTAATCTCCGTGGAACGAATTCATTTTAATATTTGTCACGAATCATACACTCGTAAAATTACATGATCATTGATCATCAAGTATCTAAAGAAAATCGCATAAATGAAGATATAAATAATTTAATTGATAGTGGGTCCACTCAGTCCAACATTTTCAATCCCAAGAACTTGAGGTGATCTTGACGTGAAATATTGAGATTTGTTAGTGATAAATGGTCCTACAAAAGATCTTTATTAAAAAAGTGTACTAAAGTTAATTTTTCTAGATGTTTCTCTTCCAACTTTAATACTCATTAATTATCAAATGGTGAAAATCACGACATACCATGGTTAGTTTTAACGATTTTGATAGAGTTGTTTTTTATTTTTTTATTCCAAGTTATTAAAAAGAGATTTACATAAGCCATAAAGGCTAAAACCGATATTTCATCATCATAAGAACTAGTCTACGTGCGACGTGACAAGTTAACGACAATATTTAAATTGATATATGTGGCTGATCTGTAAGAACATGAGGTATATATTCGTTCTCTGTTAGAGATTTTCACTTAAATTGCAAATTTCTATGTTCAGGTTCCACATTTCCTAATAGTCTGCAAATATTTCCTCACCATTTCTATAGAATAAATTGAAAAGAACATAGTAGAAGAAAATTTTGAATGAAGAAAAAGAAGTTTAACATCAGAATCATTTTACTTGCCAAAATGCAACTTTATAAATCAAAAGAAGATAATGACTACCAAAATTACATTTTGAACGAAAATAGAATTATATACAAACATTCCACAACGGGATAATAGTCCAAACGATCACTACACTTTGTAAAATGTCCAAAAAGGGTAATTGAACTTTAAAAATCACCAAATTCATCACAAAACTTTGCATTTTGTAATCTCAGTAGTCACTGAGCTCAAATTCCATTCAAAAATGGCGAAGTGTTGATGTGGCTACATACGTGACTTGATTTGTCAGTTGTTGAGTGCCAAATCAGATACACATTTGAATCTTATTAATTAAAACACTTTTAAAAACAATAATATTGAATCAAACCATTTCTCTCACATTCAGGGAAGAAAATCCCCCCAAATTTGGATATGAAACGGTGACCATTGAAGTTTCTTGGTATGGGTGCAGCACTCACCAGCTTAGATCAACTCATCGATTTCTTGATTTGGTTGGAACAATGAATAAATTTGAAGGTCCATGGAAATGCTGAGAGTGCTCAGTGCTAATGATTCTCTCTACACTAGAGATGTTAGTGTCCCACTTGACATAGCATTTACTAGTTCTTGGCAATGGAAGGTTGCGCGTGTTCTAAAAATTTTCACTGTTATTGAAGAGAGTTCCCTAGATTTGATGGTCAGTCAAATTCAAAAATAAAAATATATAGCAGCTGAGATTATTGGTTGATGTCAAAGCTCCGTTCTATTCACTGCTGAGATTGTTGTGAAAAGGCCCAAGCCACACACAATATTAGAACAAAATACAAAGATTCAAGAAAATACTGAAAGTAAGAAGTTGCAGAAAATCAAAATGAACACAGGATATGTTTTTGGCCTAAGCCCCGGAGGTTCGGCGACCAGATCTAACGCCTACATCCCCCGTTGAGCATCCAAATAATGGATATTGCTCGGTTGCACTAACAAGCCAAAAATATGGCAACAACAGTTACAAGATTTGTACAAGGCTGAAAGCAACAGACACTTATCTTTTCAGCCTTCGATCGATCTTCTCTTACAACACAAAAATAGCCCAGATCACACAAGATCTGTCAAATCACTCATCCACAGCCCGAATCACAAAAGACTCAGCACAACAATCACTCAAAGACTCAAGACTTCCTCCTAAACAGAAGATCTACTTTGAGAGTGTGCAGTTTACAAGAATCAGAAGTAAACCCTAAAGAATGAGTTAATTCTCTCTACACAGACGAAGACCTAACCCTAGAACTTGAGAGAGAATGAAAGACCAACTGAATCGATCAAATGAATGAGGCGTCTCTCAGAAGATAAAGTAGTCGAAGTCTCTAGAATATCATCCAACGGCCAAGTGTGGTGCCAAGTGTCAACAATCCAGCCATAGCACCTTAATAATAAAAGTGTCATTCCAAGTAACACGTTTTTAGCCAATTGTTGGAAGCACACTTTCAGCCAGCCTTTGGTCATAGGTTCGAATCTCAACAATCTCCACCTTGCTTTCAACAATTAGGATAGTGCAGCCAGGAGCAACTTCACTGATTATTTTTCATTTGCTCTAAGTACCTGTTAAACATTACATAGCATCAATAGATAATAACTTCAAACAGTTAAGAAACTTATTCAAAGGTATTATCTTTGTCCCCATATCAGAAGGGTTAACCTGAGTAGGAATTTTATCAATTTTCATAACTCCTTTTGATATAACATCTCTAATAAAATGGTATTTGATGTCAATATGCTTAGTTCTATCATGGAACATGGGATTTTTGCTTAAGTGTATTGCACTTTGATTATCAGAATACAGAATTGGATTCTCATCAACAAAACCAAGTTCATTTAACAATCTACTAAGCCATATTCCTTCTTTAACAAAGATCTGAAACTGACTATGTATGCAGCTTGGTAGAAGATAGGGCAACAATCTTTTACAATTGGGATTTCCAGCTTATGGCAGTATTACACAAAGTAAAGAAATAAGCAGAAGTGGACTTTCTATTGTCCCTATCCCCAGCAAAATCAGAATCTGTAAAACCCTTTAGCATAATTCCCCTTTTATCAAATTTAAACACAAGTCCTAAATTTAAAGTACCTCTGAGGTATCTTAAAAGCCATTTCAAAGCATTCCAGTGTTCTTCACCAGGATTACCCATAAACCTACTAAGTATACTAATACTATGTGCAAGGTCAGGTCTGGTGCAAACCATAAGATACATGACTGAGCCAATAACATTTGCATATGGGACTTTTGTCATTCTATCATAATCCTCATCAGTTTTAGGATGAGAAATCGGGATGACAGTTTAAAATGATTAGAAAGAGGTAGTGTTACAGGTTTACATTCAAACATGTTAAATCTTTTCAGAAGTTTAACAATATAGTCATGTTGATGCAAAAATAACATGTCCTTATTTCTATCTCTCAAGATTTGCATGCCAATGATCTTTTTTGCTTGACCAAGATCCTTCATATCAAATTCAGATTTTAACATACATTTGATATCATCAATTTCAGTCTTATTGCAGCTAGCAAGTAACATGTCATCAACATATAGTACCAAGTATAGGGAATTCTTACCTCCATCACCTTTATAGTACAGACAAACATCATAATTGCTTCTTTGAAAACCATGTTTCAAGACAAAGGTGTCAAACCTTTTATACCATTGCCTAGGGGCTTGTTTTAGCCCATAGAGAGATTTTTTCAACAGGCAAACAACATTTTCAGGATTTCCATTAACAAAACCAACAGGCTGTCTCATATATATCTTTTCATCTAAATCACCATAGAGAAAAGCAGTTTTAACATCTAATTGATCAAGTTCCCATTTAAATTGAACAACAAGAGCAAGTATACATCTAATGGTGGTATATTTAACAACAGGAGAGAATATTTCAGTGTAATCAACACCTTCTTTTTGTGTAAAACCTTTTGCTACTAATCTAGCTTTATATCTTACACTGTCATTATCTCCTTCACCTTCTTTTATTTTGAAAATCCACTTGCAGTCAATCAGTTTTTGGCCTTTAGGTCTTTTAACCAATTCCCAGGTTTTATTTTTAAGTAGAGAATTCATCTCATCATCCATAGTGACCTTCCAACACAGAATCTTTACGGTTTATAGCATCATCATAAGAATCGGGTTCACTTTCGTATTTATCTTGATAAGTAAATAATGAAACAAACTCATCATTATCAAATCTAACAGGTGGTCTAATCTGCCTTCTTTCTCTATCTCTTGTGAGTTGATAGTCATCAAGAGGTGTGTCAGGTAAATCATATTGTTCTTCAGATTCAGAATGATTATCAATTTCAACAGGCAAATCATTATTATTAGGAACAGAATCATCATCATCAGCAAATGCAGGTGGAACATTATTAGCAACAGAGGACTCCACCTCAATTTGAACATCATTATCATCTAGGATATTTTCTTTACCTTCTAAGCATGGCATAATAGATTCATTGAAGACAACATCTCTTCTTACAATTACCCTATAGCCTTTTTCATTTTTAACCCACAGTCTGTAACCCTTAACATTCTCTCCATACCCTAAGAAGACACATTTAAGTGATCTAGGTTCTAACTTTCCAATATTTTGATGAGCATATGCAGCACAGCCAAATATTTTTAAATGAGAGTAGTTAACAGGATTTTTAGACCATACAGTTTCAGGGACATCAAAATTCAAAGCACTAGAAGGTGTTCTGTTCACAAGATATGCAGCAGTTTTTACAGCCTCCCCCCAAAACAATTTAGGCAGACCAGAACTCAGGAGCATGCATCTGACTTTATTTAATAAAGTCCTATTCATTCTTTCAGCTATGCCATTTTGTTGTGGAGTGTAAACTACTGTTTTATGTCTAAGAATGCCATTTTCTTTACAGAAATTATCAAACTCATAGTTGCAAAATTCCAAACCATTATCTGTTCTTAGAGTTTTTATCTTATGATCAGTTTGGTTTTCTATTTGTGTTTTCCAATCTTTGAAAACAGAAAAAGTTTCATCTTTAGATTTTAATAAGAAAACCCAGATTTTTCTAGAAAAATCATCAATGATCAAGAGATAATATCTAAAACCAGATAATGTACACACAGAGGCAGGACCCCAAAGATCAGAATGCAAATATTCAAGTATTTGTTTGGACTTATGAGTTCCAGGTAAGAAAGGTAACTTAACTTGCTTTCCAATAATACATTGTTCACATGCACCAAGATCACCAATGTTTTGTTTACCAAAAACTCCTTTATTTTGTAAAGATTTCAGACTTTTCTTGCCAATATGGCCAAGTCTTTCATGCCACAGTTTGGCCAAAATGAAATTGTCAGATAAGGCAAAATTTGAGTTAAACCAAGTAAAGGCTTTGCATTCAAGAAATAAAGACCATGTCTCTTAGGGGCATTTATTACTAAGTCAGATCCCCTAAGAATTTCAATATGTCCTTGACCCAGTTTTATGTTAAACTCCATGTCATCCAACATTCCTAGAGACACCAAGTTTCTCTCTAATTCAGGTACATATCTAGTTTCTTTTAAGAACAGAACTTTCCCAGTTTCAAGAAGCA